>PVJC01001977.1:0-35807 GCA_004026665.1 Murina feae | reverse complement strand
AGCCTGTAACTTGATAATACAGGGGTATTGTGCTTATTTCATCATTTCTGGCTTTCAGTAAATTGAGCAGGGTGAAATGAAGCTCAAGCTAGTGGATTATTTTAAATATTTTTGTAGTTTTGAAAGAAATTTAATTAAAATTTATCATTTGCCTTTTTGTTCTTGTTGCCTCTGGAATTCAGAATAAAGCTAAGATCCCATTTCAGCCTCTAGGGGAAAATCAGAGTTGGGTAATCCTATATAATGAAAGGGTAATTGACCCTAACAGCAGAATGACAGTGAATGACTGGTCACTATGATACACACTGACCACCAGGGGGCAGATGTTCAATGCAGGAGCTGCCCTCTGATGGTCAGTGTGCTCTCACAGGGGGAGCTCTGCTCAGCCACAAGCCAGGACGACAGCTGCCAGCACAGCAGTAATGGCGGGAGCCTCTCCCACCTCCTCACAGTGCTAAGGATGTCCGACTGCAACTTACGCCTGCTCCCTGCTGACAAGTGGACATTCCCCGAGGGATCCCAGGCTGCCAGAGGGATGTCTGACTGCCAGCTTAGGCCCGTTCTCCCTAGGGAGCAGGCCTAAGCCAGCAGATGGACATCCCCCGAGGGGTCCTAGACTATGAGAGGGCACAGGCTGGGCTGAGGGACGCCCCCTCCCCAATTGCACAAATTTTTGTGCACGGGCCTCTAGTATTATTTTAAAGATCTCTCCTAGCTGTTTTATGTCTTCATTCATTCATTCATTAATAAATATTTATTGAACATCAGGTAGGTGCCAGTCTGTTCCTGGGCCACACACGAGATACAGTATTGAGTAAGAGAAAAGGTGGCCCTTTCCCTCAGGAAATTCACAGAATGATGGGAAAGACAGGCAAGCTGGGGGCAATTTACAGCAATGTATGGTAGTGTTGATGGGGACGCACAGGCCTCTATGAAAGCACACAGAAGAGGTACCTGTACTCAGTCATAGAGAGAACAGAGCAGGCTTTCTAGAGAGAGTGGCATCTTAGCTGAGGCCTGAGGGTAACTGGGAATAAGCCATGTTGGTGTAGTGGTGTTGGTCACACGTTCCCGACAGAGACCCCCATGTACCAGGCCACAGAGGCAAGAGAGAGGGTGGTGTGTTTAGGTTCTGGGGAATCTAAAAGGTCTTGGTTTGGGGATGCCAACTCAATGACAGCCGGGGCCTGGGATTGTAAGAGTGAAGTGGGCCTTCATGGCCTTCCAAGAGAGGGCACTAGAATTTGGCTCCTGTTGCTTATTGCCAGGCAGAAATATAGCCCTATATAATCACATTTATACATATTTTTAGCAGAAGCTTGGAGTCCACAGTTTTATGGGAAATCCACCTATTTTTAAATGTTGATAATACTATAAATTATTTTAAAACACTACGTGGTTCTGCCAGCTGGATCCAACCTATGGTTACCAGTTTATAATCTCTGATCTAGAACAATGGTTTTCAAAGTGTGGTCTGGAGACCAGTGTCAGTATCACCATTTAATTTTTCAGAAATGCAGATTCTTGGGCCTATCCCAGACATAATGAACCCAAGCTCTGGGGGTGATGCCCTGGCTGGGCGGTCAAGTTGGCTGGAGTGTTGTCTGTGCACCAAAAAGGTTGCAGGTTCAATTCCTAGTAAGAGCACACACCTCGGTTGCCAGATTGTTCCCCTGTCAGGGCACAGGGCACGTATGAAAGGCAACCAATCGATGTTCTCCCTCCCATCGATGCTTCTCTCTTTCCATTTCTCTTTTAAGAGTCGATAAAAACATATGCTTGGGTGAGGATTAAAAAAAAAGGTAACAACTCTGGGACTGAATGAAGTGTGGTAGACAAGAAGGACCCACCTGCCTCAGTGCCTTCCAGGTGATGTAATGCAGCTGACGTGTGAAAACCATGGGTTTAGAGCTGCAATGTCCACTCTGATGGCCACATGTGGCCAATGAGCACTTGAAGCGTGGCCAGTCCACTTTGAAATGTGCTCCACACGTACAAAACTTAGTGTTTTCCCAAGACTTTGTATAAGAAAGGAAAAACAGCCCTAGCCGGTCTGGCTCAGTGGATAGAGCATTAGCCCACAGACCGAAGGGTCCCAGGTTTGATTTTGGTCAAGGGCACGTACCTCGGTTGCAAGTTCCCTAGCCTTGGTCAGGGCATGTGCAAGGAGGCAACCAAGTCCATGTATTTCTCGCACATTGATGTTTCTCTCTCTCTCTCTCCCCCTCTCCCTTCTACTCTCTCTAAAAATCAATGGAAAAATATCCTCAGATGAGGATAAACCAAAAAAACAAACAAAACCCTCAATTTTTATGTTGATTACATGTTAAAATAAGATTTTGGAATACATTGGGTTAAATAAAATAAATCATTACAAGTCAGTTCACCTATTTCTTGTCGCATTTTAAAATGTGGTTAGTAGGAAACTTAAAAAGTAAACAGGCGTCCTTCCCCATTGCTCCGTGCTAGTCCAGAGTATAGTGTGTGAGACCTGTGAGGTGGGGCGTGTGGGTTAGCAGAGAGGTGCCTCACCGAACAGCCTGTAAGGATGCATGCTTTCGCCCTAAGGCCAACAGGAAACCTGGACGTGAGCTAAGCTGATGAGAAGTGTGATGAACCCCTCCGGAGTGTGGCTCGTGCTGTGGAGGGAGGCCAACCTTTCAGAAACCAGCGAGTAATCCAGGGGGGCGTTGCTGCACTGGCATTGACAGTGTGTGTGTTCTGTGCGGGCTGAACACGATGTAATTTTCCTCCCCCTTTGTAAGCTCCTCTAGCTGGGCTAATAATCCAGTGTAACAGAGACAGATTAACTGGAGATCTTAATGCCCAAAGTCTTGTACCCGAGTGTACATTCGGGGGTGCGTAGAATGTGGCCCAAAAAGACATTGGGCAGTTGAGGTGATGGGCAGCTCTGGACAGAGAAGGCAGTGAGGAGGTCTGGGATTCATAAAGGGAAATAGGCCGCTCACAGGTAGCCTCCAACAGATTCCTGTGAGATAGCCATAAACCACGGACAAACGGGAGAAGCCAGCAGGCTTTGGGGGTTTCTGCCACGGATCCCTCCTGTCACCTACTTCATTCGAAGGAGGCGAAGGTGGAAATTGTGGAGTGAACATGCAGGTTTTTCCTCTCAGTCTCCTCCGGCAGGAAAGGGTCACGGGTTCTTTCTGAGTCGTTTGCTTCTTAACAACCAGATTAAAATCCTATCTTGAAGGGCACATCTAGGGGTGGCAAGACTTGGTCCCCTTCAGTTCTATTTAATATATTTATTCAGTGCACATTACTTCGCTGGGTGGGGGAGGCGTGCTCACCCAAAGATGAATAGCGTAATCTTTGTCCCAAAGGAACGCACAGTCTAGTATAGAAGAGACACCGAGAGGCAGGTTGGACTTCTGGTTGGAGTATGAGTTAAGGACAAGGACTCCAGAGCTGGAGATTGGATCCCAGTTCCACTCCTTAACTAGCTAAGTGACCCTGGCCAGGTCCTCACTTTAAGCCTCTGTTTTCTCACAATAGAGAAAATTACCTGTGAAGTAATAGTGTCTTCCTCATGAGGTTGTTGCAGACATGTTAATGAGCCTCTTACCTTCATATCTACCTATCTCTCAGAGCTTAGAACAGTGCAAATCATAAACAATATTGCAATTATTATCACTATTCAAAGGGGACTGGTGTGGGCAAGGAGCTAAGGAATCAGCCAGCTTCCACTCTGAACTGAAATACTAGTGTTATGGTTCTGTTTAAAAATCCTGGTAGTCCCAAGACTGAGAGCAGGAGAACAGAAGGGATCAAGTTTCTTAAGCCTGGGGCCGCTGGATTTCACTTTCCTCATCTTGTTCCTTTCTTTTCCTCTGGTCTGCATTCTTCAGCTTTCCCGTCTTTACTTCTCTCCAGGAATCCACTGCAAGTTTCTCAGTCTTATCTGAATCATCAACATCACCAAATAGTCCGTGAACTGCTCCTCTTACAGGTGGATTTCCCAGGCGATAGGTCAGCCTGAAGGAGAGAGTGAGTGATGACTACTTCCAATGCCCTTTCAGCAGCGAGTTGGGCATTTATTCTCCATGATCACTGAATATGCTTTGGGCAAGTAAAAGAACATTTCTTGTGAATTGTTTAAAATCTGCACATTCTGAGCACACTCTTTCAATGGAAGATGGCAAGTGGCTTTCTGAGGGCTTACCCGGATCCAAATTCAAAGAGTAGTTTGATTTATCTGATGTTTCCCTCTTTCTTCAGTCTTAAATCTAATTTCACATCTTCCACAAAACTTTCAAGGGTGAGAGCACTTGGCTCTCCTAGCATGCGTCATATTTGGCAAGAATAAATAAACACAGACTGGAAACAACCAGAATATCCCATCCGTGTGGAACTGTTTAGATAAGTTATGATAACAACATCATGGAATATATGCAGTGGATAGAAAGAATGAGGCAGCCCTTTATGCACTCATATGAATGCTCTCAGAGATAAATTAAGTGAAAAGATGCAGAGAGTGCACATAACTTTGTTTATATACCCTGCGTTAAGGGAAAAATGCTTATTTTCTTGACTCTAAGGCACCATCAATTGTGAATGTATTATTGTTACTCATCAAGACAGAAAAATTGTTGCCAATCAAAATTATGGCTTCATAAATACATGTGTGTGTTTTTCAAAGATGTAAAGATGTGTAAGTTTTATAATTGATAAAATATGGCATGTTAATATTTGCATTTACTTGCAAATACTAACATGTATATATATATATATAACTTGTGTATATATATATCATCACATCTTTTGGGACCACAGGGCACTGGAGATGCCCTGCTCAGGGCACTGTGTGTGGGCTGAGATGACCACAGAACTTTGGATGGACCTCAGGGAGCCAGCCGAGGAGGCCAAGAGTGATGTGTTCATGTGCTGGTGTCTTTACCTGGTGTGCTGACTCATACTGGTGTCCTGATCTGGTGCAGATGCTCTGCACCACTTGCTTTCCGGTTTGGGACTAAACAATGTAGAACCAAATGTTAGGCGTGATTCCCACCCATCTGGGAACCAAGAAGAGATGCTGTGGTTTGCGCTTGCTCAGCCTTATAAAGCTGGCCAGAGCCTGTCACCCAGTGGGTGACGAGATGCCACTGCAGGAGTGTTCAAATGGGTGAGATCATTGGCCCACGGGAGTGGTGGTGGTTGACAAGAGGAGGCAGCGAGGGGCCCTGGCTGTCAAGGAGACCTGAGCAGCTACTGGAGCTTACTCTCCTTGGTATTTTCCCCAGCACTGAGCGTAGACCTGGCATGGGATTCCCTCAGTGCGTTTCATAAAGGAAGATCTTTGGGGAGAGTTCCGGGCTGAAAACTGGGACTAGACTTTGAAAGAAATGGAAACTTCCATTCAACTCTTGGGAGACTCTCCCTATTTAGGTTATGAAGGATGTGGGTTCTCAAGAAATTCTGTAACATCAAGTGGCCTGTTTCAAACGGAGGGAAAGTAGGCTCAGAACCAGACACCTTGACTGCACTGTGCTCTGCAAACATGGTGCCGCCCCTTCCCAATGCCATTAGAGGACAGAGGAACTGCATCGTGCCTGCTGGTGCTTTCGACAGGTCCTTTTCTGAAGGTAGCCTTTCTATAGGGGGCCCGTGCTTGTGTTAGTGAAAGCTCAGAAATGGAGTTCTATCGTTTCTCCACATCAACCAGCCTTAAAAAATGCTGGTGTGAATATCAATTATTCACATGGGAATGATTCCTATCAGCTGTCCCTCTCTGGGAGATTTCACTCCAAGTTTTCAACACACCAACCTATTCAAAAAATGGAAAAATCGTGGTGTTTCTGTTAAACCTTAGCCTACAACTAACTCATAATCTTAATGCAGAGGCAACTTTAAGCTGGTGTCACCTTGACAGGCTGGCTTCCCCAAGAGCTACCAGGCTGAGAAAACTCCTTAGAAGCCCAGAGGCGGAGAACTGTGCTTTGACATTGCCGCCAGCTCAAAGGGGCTGGCAGAGCAGGGCCCTGCGGTTCCAACTTTGCCTTCCACATCCAGAGCAGCCCTCGCCGTTTCACAGTTGAATGGGTGCTTCCCTTGCTCACAAAGCCCTTTCCACAGACATGCGTTTCTCAGACAACATGAAGCTGGGTTTTGTTTTTTGGTCGACCCTGATGTTCTTTAATTGGTGTATTTAAACTATTGATGCTTAAAGTGATTATTGCTATAGTTGGATTAACAGCTATCATAATTGCTACTGGTTTGGGTTTTTTTTGTCCGTTCTTTTGTTTGTCTTTCAGTCTTTTTTTTCCCTGCTTCCTCAGGCTTTAAGTATTTTGTATGACTCCATTTGCCCCCTCCTCTTAGAATTTCAATTATACTTTTTAGGAAAAAAAGTATATATATTTAAATATATTTTACTAATTTTTTTACAGCCGAGAGGGTAAGTTAGAAACATGGATGAGAGAGAAACATGGATCAGCTGCCTCCTGCACACCCCCTACTGGGGATGTGTCTGCAACCAAGGTACATGCCCTTGACCGGAATTGAACCCGGGACCCTTCAGTCCTCAGGCCGACGCTCTATCCACTGAGCCAAACCCGTCAGGGCTGAATATTTTTATTGAGAGGAAGAAACATCAATGACGAGAATCATTGATCAGCTACCTCATGAGAACTGAGCCCACAACCCAGGCATGTGCTTTTGACTAGAATCAAACCAGGGACCCTTCAGTCCACAGGATGACACTCTATCCACTGGGCCAAACCAGCTATGGCTCAATTATATACTTTTCAAAATTATATCTTTTCTGGTCGCTATCCTTGAGTTAGCAATACAGATTTACAATTAACGTCATGCAATACTGTACCACCACCACACAGGCAGTACAGGTGCCTTATAACACAGGATTCCCTCTTCCCCTCCCATCCTTATGATAGTTGTCCTTCATTTTAACCATCCATAAGCTATAATCATGGAATAATTAAGAATAAGGGTAGTAAGTTATTTTTTCCTTCATTTACTCCCAAATATTCTTCCTTTCTTCATGTAGACCCATGTTTTATAACATCATTTTCCTTTTTCTCTAAAGAAGTTCTAACATGTCTTGCAGATCTGATCCCTCAATTTTTGAGAATATGTTTCTTTTACTTTTAAAGGATAATTTCAGAGTGCAGACCTCGATTGGTGGTTGTTTTTTTTAATACTTTAAACTGTCCACTCTCCTTGCTAGCTTGCTGGTTTCTGAGACATTAGATGTACTTATCCTGATATTTTTCCTCTCTGGCTTTTTTTCAGTGTGTTTGATTTTCTGCAGTTTGGAGATATGCTTATGTGAACATTTTGTTGTATTTATCTATCTTGGTGTTCAAATATTTCTTCTGTGCCTTTTTCTTCTCCTCCCAGTATCTTACCATGCATGTTATACTTTTTGCCATTGTCCCAGTGCCTGGCAGCCATTTTCCTCTCTTTAGATTTCAGTTTGTCAAGTTTTTGTTGGGGTGTTTTTGATTTCTATAATTTCTTTTGACTCAAGTTTCCATCTCTCTGCATTTATCACCCACCCGTTCTTGCATGTGTCCTTTTTTTTAAACCAGAGTCCTTAGCATATTAATCAGTTGTTTCGAATTCTAATAATTCTGATGTCTGCCATAGCTGTGCTTGCTCTGTCTCTTCAAAATGCATTGTGTCTTTTAGTTTGCCTTGTAATCTTTTGTTGCAAGTGGGACATAATGTACTAGGTAAAAAGGATTGAGATACGTTAGTGCGAGGTTTTATGTTCGGCTGTGTTCTCTGTTTACTAAAGCTGTGTCAGAGGCTCAAGTTTCCTCTGGTGTCCTTGGTCTGTTTTCCCAGAGAATTAACAAATGTGACCTGAGATGCATGTTCTTTCAGTTGTATTGCCTTGTTGCTTTACAGAAAGCCTGCTGATGTGGTGGTGAGGGGAGATGCTCTATAGCCTATGACTAGGTCTCAGTTTTTTGTGAGCCTGTGACCCTTACAAGTACTCAGCTGTTTTTCCCTCTTATGAGAGACGGTAAGGTTAGAGGATAATGGAGTTGGGTGTTTATTTCCCTTGTTCCAGGTGAGGTAGGCTCTGGGAAAAATCTCTGTGGAGGACAAGAGATACTAGACATATTTTTAAATGGCTACTTCCCCCTCCTTCTGCTGAAACCACGAGATTTTTTTTTTCCTCCTTAGGCTGGCGCCCCCTGGAGGTTTTCTCAAACTTGTCCACACTGAGTCCCCAGCAGTTCATGTTGGATTAGGTTTTCCTCCTCTTCTGCTTAGTAGGTGGTGATTCTCTGCGTCTGCTGCCTCTGTATGTCTTCAGTTTGGGGGACAGCTGGCTTGCCCTATGACCTCACTGCTTTGATCTAAGAAGAGCTGTTGATTTTCAGTTTGTTCAGCTTTTTTCTTGTGTGAACGGGAGAGATGATGTCCAAACTCCTCCCATGCACACCAGACACTGGAAATCTCAAGTGCTTTTCTCTGGGTAGTAAGATTTCTTTGTACTTTTCTTGCTGCCCACATACATTTATTTTATTACTGGAGGCCCTGATGCACGGAATTCATGCAAGAGTAAGCCTTCCTTCATTTGGTCTAATTAGCATATCATGCTTTTATTATTATGGATGACCAAAAGACGTGTTCCTAGAAAAAAGTTTTTTAAATGACTTTAATTGCTATTGACTTGGAATAAAATAAAGGAAGGTTTTTGGCTGGTAAACAATTTAAACCTGAGAAAGATTGGGGCGGGGGTGCTTAGTCCATGGCAGCACCTCTGCCCCTGGGCAAGTTTAAAGTCACCCAAGTACTGTACTCCTCTCCCCGGGACACACTGGTTCACTGCGGCAGAACAGTTCTCTGTCCTCCCTCCTCCCCACAAAGGTTCTGCCGCAGGAGCCCATCACTCGGGCACCAGGGTTTCCATGCTCTGCAACTCAAGAACAAGAAGCAACACTTGTTGAGCTAAACTGTCTCTTTATTAGGAAAGCACCACCACCACATTCTTGGAAATTACTGGAATTTTATTTGCCTCAGGCTTATGACTTGCAACCAAAGACATTGTGCAAAGAAAGCAAAGATTAAGTACACTTTAGGGAGAAGGAAACAATACACATTGGAAACATAGGAGATCAGGGTGACAAAAAAAAGCCATCCAATGCACTATATAGATTGCAATATTCAATAGCATTTTCAACAGAACCTGTTTTTAAATCAAGAGCAAAAAAAAAAAAAAAAAAAAAAGCAATGTTTACAGTAGGCATAAATCTTATACAATTCAGAAAGCAGTTTTATTTTCAGGTCATAGAGCATAAAATGGAAAAATGTCTATGCAGGTGAAGTCTAACTACTGTACATTAATCACCTATTAAAGTTGCTTATATGTACCAGAGTGTAAAAAAAAAGCCCACAATACTGAACAAATAAAAATCTTAAAAATTGCCTGATGAAAAATAAAATAACCAGTGACTTTGAATGGCTTCTCCTGGTTATCAGTGCTACAAAAAGACAAAAATCTTCTCATCGGAGCAGGTGATAAAACCAGGCACAATCAAACCATTACCAAATTAGACCTACCCATAGAAATATACTATCCACTCACATATTTTCCATCAAAAGCTTTATTTTGTTTGTTTTAATCTTTGAGGCCCGTTTGGTCACAATATGTTACAAATATTCGTGTGCGTGTTTTTTTACACCATGATAGCATATGTTTGTCTGGCACTACCCTAAAGCTAGTGTATAGGTGATGATGATGATATAGAAACAGCCCAGTGCCCATACCACAAATGAACTCACTGGGTAGAAGTGAGAGAGGGGGGGAAGGAATTCAGTCGGAACAAGGTCCGTATCCATCACTCGTCATCAGTCCCGCTTGCTTCTGACTGTTCCTAAAGTCAAAAGAAGGTAAAACAGAATGAAGTTACATACAAGGAAAAGATGACATAACCCATCAAAAGGCCACGGAGAAAGCAAGTGACATGTCAGAAAGTTAACACCCTACGCCTTTGTTCTACGAGATGAGAAGACACCACCAAGGCCTTGGCAGTCGCAAAGCTGAAAAACTAAAATGACACCCACCCTCTATGCCAGCCGTTCCCTCTCTCTCTCTGGCCTGAAAGGTTATGTTTAGCGCTATGTTTTAGAAAATTCACGGGAGGGAAAAGTACCATGCATCTGCTGTCTACTCCCTGATGCATCTACTGCAGGAAGCATAGTATTTTAAATGTAATGGAAAATGAATGTTCCAGAAAGAAAGCAGTCAGGGATGGGAAGCTGAGGTCCTCTGCCCAGTGTGTGAGATGGAGGCCACTTCAGAAGGTGAGCCAGGTCAGGTTCCTGTCCTCTGGTTGCCCATGGAGTCAGGGACTGCACTGGATGGAGTCAGGCTATTTGCACTGAATTCAGCCTCCGCTATCTACTTTCATCACCTGGAGCAAAACATAGAACCTAAGCACTGATTTATGTCGTGTGTGGAGAGTGACATCTACCTCACGGCGCTAATGGAAGAATTACCCCATTGTACGCCATAAGCGTCTGTAGACGCAAGTGGCAGACCTTCCCCACACGCCAATCATGTCTATAATAATAATAATAATAATAATAATAATAATAATAAAAGTTTGCCCTAAGCCCTGACCAACTTTAAAATCGTTTTTTCGAGAGAATTTTCAGGTGAAAATATTCAACAACACCCGAATTATGAGTAATATATTTTTCTAATATTCATTGCAAATCGATTTTTTAAATTTAATTCGAAATGTGGCGTGTGGGGATGGTCTCCATTTTGGATGTGTGATGGTTAACTGGATAAATATAGTGCCACAGAGGAAGGTACTTAGTTTCAGGCTCCACAAATGCTGCCTGAATTTTAAATTATTTAACAACACTTCTAGGTACTTAAAAATTCATCGTTTTTTGTTTTTTTTTTGTACAGTATTTTAAAAATCAGCTTAAACCCAGCACACTGACATCCTAACCAGTTTCCTGTTCTTCCATCTAATCCTCATTCCATCTATATATACATTGCTACTGTCTAGGCACGACACTGGGGGTGAGGAGATAAAACATTAACGGGCCCTGGAGAAAACGCTATCTGTAAGCAAGCAGTGGGAAGATGGGGAAGGAAACTTGATTTAGTGGCTTCCATTTTTGAAGACTATTAAAAAAGCAATAAACAAAGACCCAAATTCCTTGTTACAGAAGCAGGCAGCTCAGTGCCCATCCGTCAGAAATGAAATCTCACCCCACCTTGGCGTTTTCATTTCTAGGTAATAAAGAGAGGAGGCTGAAAAGGACAAGGGAGCCGGAGAGGGAAACCGAAGCACAGAGGGAGGGCCGGGTCCCAGCTCTACTCACGTTCTCATCCTGCTCCTCGTCGCTGTCGAAGTCGCTCACCACAGGTTTGGCTTTCCCTCGATTTGGCCTTTTCTTGCCTTTTCCCTTGTCCCGACCTTTCTCCTCTTTTTTATTGAGCTTGATCTTCACCTTAACAGACTTTGCTACAGTGAAAACAAAATAGACAGCAATGAGGAGTCACAGGGAACTCATTTTTACGGGGAGATGACAAAGCAAAGGTGCAGGAGTATCCAGGTCACCCGTGGTTTATACCGGGTGTCTCTCGTCCTGTCTAGTTAGCACCCCTTCCACTTGCAAGCGAGCCTCAGCTGGGATGGTGGAGTACACAACACAGGTACCGGCCACAGGAGGGACCGAGGCCAGCGGCTCCTCTCCCCATCTCCTGAGGACCCTTTATACTTTGTGGAGGGGGTGGTGTACACAGTTATTTAATAGAACTCGGACATTAAAAAAGAAAGTTCCAATAGTTGAAAATTCACGATGCTAATGGAATTTTCAACTATTGGAACTTTCCTTTTAATAGCATAGAAAGGTTCAAAATGGAAAGTAAAAACAAAACACTCAAATGAATATGAAAGCTTCCTTCCTCCATCTCCAGTCTCTCTACCTGTTCTCGTGTTCATTTCCAGAAGAATTATGCATCCACGCGTGCAAATATACCCATCTCTGTGTGCACACACATGCCCTCTGTATCCTTAGCCAAAGGGGCTGTTGTATGCCCACATCCACACCATGCTTTCTTACAGATGTGGGACATTTCTATGCATCAACCTGAAAAATTTCCACCTTAGGTGTGCACTATGATTTTTTTAACCAGCCCCCTAAGGATGGGTGCTAAAGTTCCCAGCTTTTTGCCTCTAGAAACCAAGGGCCAAAGCACTTTGCTGGCATGCCTTGGCAGAATTTGGGCGGTCTGGGGCACATGTTCACATGGTAAGCTTCTAACAACGACCTGGCTAGACTAGCTCTCAGGGACGTGGCACTCATTTCCACTCTCACAGGGCTGTTCGGGGGATAGAAACGAAAACACCTAGAGGTGTTCAACGTGCTGTAACATAAATACAGGTGTGTAACCCCAAGGATAAGGAAAATCTGTTCCACGGCCTTGTTCTGGGACAAGTTTCCGCAGAACACCGCGCTCTGAGGACTCGAGGATGAAGTCACTGAGAAATGTGGTCTCTCATTCAAGCCAGTTTTGCTAGAATATCATGTTTGATGGGTCTCAAGGAAGAAGAATACAATAAGGAGGAGTAATTTTAACCGAGGAGGAGAAGGACGTATCCGCTGAAAATAACACCACGTTGAAGGAGGCACCAATAAAGGGCGGCATCGTTCATGTCTTTACATGGAAAGGATTAACCATGTTTAAAAGTCCATACTACCCAGAGCAATCTACAGTCAGACTGGCATTTTTACAGAAATAAAGCAATCCTGAAATATTTATGGAAACACAAAAGACCATGAGTAGCCAAAAAGCAACCTTAAGAAAAAAAGACAAAGTTGGAGGTACTATGTTCCCTAATTTCAAACTATATGACAAAGTTACAGTCATCAAAACAGTGACACAGAAATTAATGGAGCAGAATGGAGAGCCCAGCAATACCACCACCCCATATATGCTCAACTTATGACAAAGGAGGAAAGAATATACAATGGGGAGAGGACAATTCTTCAGCAAATGGTGTTGGGGAAATTGGACAGCCGCATGCATAGGAATGAAACCAAATTAATCATAAAACTCCTAGAAGAAAACACAGGCAGTAAGTTCTCAGACATGACCTTAAGATTTGACATTCAAAGGCAAGGCTGTGAACATAAAAATAAACAAGGGGGATCCCATCAAGCTAAACTTCTTGCACAGCAAAGGAAGCCTCAACAAAATGAAAAGTTAACCTAGTAAATGTGACACCATATTTTTTCACTCATATCTGATAAGGCTACATAAGGAATTCATACAACTCTAACAGAAAAACCCAACAATCTGACAGCACCATCACTAATAATCAGGGAAATACAAATCAAAACCACTGTGAGGTACTATCTCATGCCTGTTAGAGTGGCTACCGTCAAATTTCAAGAAATAAGAAGTGCTGGTGAGGATGTGGAGACAGGAAACCTTGTGCACTGCTGGTGGGAGTGTAAACTGGTGCAGCCACGGTGGGAAACAGAATGGAGGATCCTCTCAGAATTAAAAATAGGGGTGCATATGATCCAGCAATTCCACTGTGGGTACTTAAGAAGCAAAACACTAACTCAAAGATATATGCACCCCCATGGTCACGGCAACATTATCTATTAATAGCCAAGATACAGAAATACAATATAGATATATCTATATCTACCTTTCTATAGATATAGACAGATATATCTACATCTATCTATCTATCTATATATATATATCTATTTGTAACAACATGGATGGACCTTGAGGGCATGATAGTGAGAGGAAGGCAAATACCATATGATCTCACTTATATGTGGAATATATAACAAGCTCAGAAATACAGAGAACAGATTTGGAAGTTGCAAGGTGGTGAACTAGGTCATAAGTGTCACGAGGTATAAAGTACCAGTTATAAAATAAGTTATGGGGTTCAGGTATAGTGGGAGGGGTACAGCATATTTGAAAGTTGCTAAGAGTAAATCTTAAAAGTTCTCATCACAAGAAAATTCAATTTTTGAACTAGGTATCATGATGGAAGTTAACTGGATTTATGGTGATCATTTCACAATACATAAAAATATTGAACCAGCCCTAACCGGTTTGGCTCAGCAGATAGAGCGTGGACGGTGGACTGAAAGGTTCCAGGTTCGATTCTGGTCAAGGGCATGTACCTTGGTTGCAGACACAACCCCGGTGGGGTGTGTGCAGGAGGCAGCTGATGGATGTTTCTCTCTCATCGATGTTTCTAACCCTCTATCCCTCTCTCTTCCTCTCTGTAAAAAATAGTAAAAAAAATTTCATATACCTGAAACTAATATGATGTCCCATGTCAATTACACCTCAACAGAAAACCAGAAATTTAAGAAGAGAAACACAAGGAGATGGAGTCTCACTGAGGGCCCCCAGGAAGGCACGCAGGCTGCCGACACTGAACCTGTGACTTACAGATCCAGGAGATCATCAGCTGTTTTATTAAGCCAGAAAGTTTGTGGAAACTTGTAATAGCAGCAATAGCTAGTTAATACACCAAGCCTCGAGAGAGACTGAGAGAGTTAAATTGATGAGTTAAACTGACGGCTGGATGAGAAACCTGGCTCTACGGAAGGAAATACCTAAGGTAACATAGGCTTAGTCATCAAACGCAGGGATACAAGCACTGGGTGAGAAGCATGGAAAATGGTTAAATAAAAGGCAGTATCATTCGGGAGACCGACAGTGGGTATGGGGAAACAGACGGGGCACTGCCGTCAAGGAAGTGAACCCCAGCTGAGCAGTAATATGTAAGCATCAGATGTCTGCAAGGAGTTATGGGCAAGAATGTTGAGGACAGCGTTATTTAGAGAGTAATATATTTTGGTACATTCATTAACGAATGGTAATATAAATTGCTGTAAAAACAAAACAAAACACCACACTGATTGCTGTGGAAAAATGCCCCCAATAAATAGAAAAACCACATTATAAAACAGTGTGCTCTACTTTATGAACAAAATAATTATGTGTAGAAAAAACTGGAAGGAAACTTCTCAAAATATTAAATGTATACTGGGTAATAAAATTATACAAATTTTCCTTTCTTAAAAAATACCTTCTAAGTTGTCTGTACTAAGTATGTAATTAGGAACAAATCTAATAAAAAATTTTAAAGCCTATCTGTACTGTCTGACATTGCAGATCATGAACTACTGGGATTTATTACTTTGAGAGGAGGTATGGGGTGGAAACATAATTAGGTAAGAAGAAACTTTAGACTTTTGAAGGCAGCTTTAACTTTGGAAGATGAGGGTGGGATTCTGCATGGCCATGAGCGAGTACAGTATTAAGAGGACAACGAAACTGAGTCATCAAGACCAATAGTCTAATGCAGCGCCGTCAAAACACAAAATTAATACCAAAAAGTCCATGACGAACAAAACATCAACATTTTAAATAAACACACGATCAGTACCTGACCCATGATGTATAAACTGGACCATCTTCCCGTGATTATTTTCTCAAGCGGTGGTTCTGTGTGGTCCTGGGCCAGGCAGCACCAGTGCCCTGGGGAACTCGCTGGCAACACCGACCCTCAGACCCCAGCGCAGGCTACTGATGTGGGACTCTGGGGTGGAGCCCAGCCACCAAAACCACTGTGCTAAGGAGCAGGTAGGAGGTACTGACCACAATGTGGACAGAAAATGTGTATCACACTGGTTTGCACAGGCAACCTCTAGTGAGCATTTGCCCCGTGCTGGCTTAGGGGCACGCATTACCTCATTTTCCGGAGGAGAAAACTGAGCTGGGGTAACTTGCTGGCAAGGACATGGCAGAACAAAGCTGGAATGCAGATGGTCTGGCTCTACCATCTGATTTTTCAGCGCCTGTGCAAACGCTGACGCAGGTGGCAAAGGGCACGGAAGTACAAGAACCTGAGGCCCCAGCTTACCTTCCGACTCCGACTCCTCTTCATCTTCCTCCTCCTCCTCTTCATTGCTTTCGTCCTCGCTCTCCTCCTCTTTGGCAATTTTCTGCCGTGCGCTCTTGAACACTGACTGTAAGACGATGGAGTCTTCGTAGATCTAAAGTCAAAACGGCATCTGTTAGCCACGGCGAGCTGAGGGCCGAAGACGGACGCACAATGGCGGTGGGCGCTTCCTCCTCCTGAAGCACACCAGCTTTGCTTTCCGTGGACTTTATTAGGAACATCAACGCCAGCCTTTATGCCGACCGGATGACCAAGTACTTGTTCTTATAGAAACAAGTCCATATGCAGCTGAAATAATTTTAGTGTGTATGTGTCTGTGTACAGACGCACACATGGGACAGAAGGGTGGACTTCTGTAACAAATCCTCTCATCTTTGGCAATAAAAGTAGTTTAAAAATCGTTTCTTATTTGAATTGGTCTATCAATTAGTGTGGCAAAGCAACCTTCTTTAAAATGCAGTTCCCCTAACAGAATGGAAGCTATTCCTTATTACCGAGCTCATCAGTACCAGCCAATACTATTCCAATCAGTACTCTATTTTTAGTGTACCCACGTATCTGAACATGGCCCTGTAGTTGCTGAAAGATATGAAGTTCTGAAATGTTCTTTCCCTCCCCCGCTGCAAAAAAAATTTCAAAGGGAAGTACCATATATCTAGCAATCCCACTTACAGATATATAGCCGAAAGAATTGAAAGCAAGGGCTTGGAGAGAGATTTGTACACCCATGTTCATTGCAGCACCATTATTCACAAGAGCCAGGTGGTACAAATAAACCAAATGTCCACTAAGAACAGATAAAATGAGGTACATACACATAATGGGTTATTTTTCAGCTTTAAAAAGAAAATCCTGCCACCTGCTACAACACAGATGAACCCTAGGACATTACACTAATAAGCCAATTACAAATGGACAGATACTAAATGATTCCACCTATGAGGTATCTAGAGTAGTCAAAGTCACAGAAATAGAACAGTGGTTTCCAGGGGGAGGGGCAGGTGGGGAGTTGTTTTATGGGGACAGAGTTTCCATTTTACAATGTGAGAGTGAGGAAGAGCTGTTTCATGATAATGAAAATATACTGAACACTACGGACCTACACACTTAAAAATGGTTAAGATAATAAAGTTAAGCCAAAAATAAAAAAGGAAAAAAAATGACCACTGCTCTCGAGGGCCGTACGCCTTTACTTGTGAAGATGAGCCGCACACCCGGCCACTGATGGTGAGGTCCAACAATGCAGGCCCAGAGGACACAGGCCTGGGGGTCAGCACTGGGACGGGGCCGTGGCAGAACTAGCTAGGGATATCACAGGTGAGCTAGATCTTAAAGGTGAGGAGGCTTCCATTGGGGGTGAGAAAGGAGGGCAAGCGAGAAAGGCGACGTGAGGGGGAAAAAAAGAAGCACCTGAGGCTGAACTTTCGGGTCACGATACTGGACTGTGTGTGTTCCACACCATATCATCCCTTGTGATGGTGGAGGGGTGCACAGGCTCCCTGCAGTATTTCTTACAACTGCATGCACATCTGGGGAAGCAGGTGTTTAAGGCACTAGACTTAAACAGTTAGCGCCTGTGTAAACACTGATGCAGGTGGCAAAGGGCACAGAAGTAGAACTAGACCATAAATTGTTTAGTTCCTCACTTCACAGGAAACGAGGCTGAAGAGTGAGGGAACGGCACAACTTCAGAAAACAGCCTATGGAGATTAAATTCATTCGAGAATTCAATAGTACACAGGGAACCAGAGAGCTCGGCGGGCAGTCGACGGACAGGGTAAGAGGGTGGTCAGAGAAGGATAAACTCATGCGCAGGGTGGGCTGGGAGGGAAGCCGGCCAAGGGCCATTGCAGGGGTGAGACAGTGAGAGCGGGCACCAGGAGGCTGTGGGGCTGGAGAGGGACAGGCAACTTGGCACAGTGTTGCCACATGTTATAAAGGGCCCCAAAACCTGCCCAGAGACTGTAAACAGTCACTCACAACAAGACTTCCTTATTGACTCATGTATTTTCTCTGTGTCCTGGTTTTCACTGCAGCTTTCTTTGACAAGTGTCTTGAATACAGGTTTGTCTTCAAGGCTTGTTTTGGTCAAAACAGTACTCCTGTTCACTGCCACTAACCTAGACGCGTACAGCCTGTTCAAGGCACAGCCCGAGGATTCCCGTGTTCTCCACGTTAGTGACTGGGATTGACATGAAGGTCCAGAAGCCCTATCGGGAAAGTGGCCTAAGGAGTTCAGTGGTGGCTGACAGTGCACTGGCTGGCAGACACACTGGCCTCTCTTCCTGGTCTTTCTTCATGGGTATGAGGTGTATTACACCAGAAAAACACATAGGAAAACGGGGCTCCCACAAAAGGGGAGTGGAATTAAAGTGAAAGTGTCCTTGCCCTAGTTATCTTCCATAAATTCACCGTCATGTCTATATTGTTAAGCTTGCTCACTGTGCATATGGGGAAATAAAGAGAATTGCAATGGGCCTGAAGAAAAGGAAATTCTGGTAAGCAATTAAGGCAATGTGTATGTGTGTGTGCATGCACACACACATTACTTTAATTGCTTACCTCACACACACACACAATAATTTTTTTTTTGTTTTAATCTATAGTAGTTTCAACTCCTGGTGCAAGATTACAATCAGAAAAATGGAATCAAATACACAATCTATAGAAGCCCAGGCTGGACCGCCTGCTGCAAGCATTACATGGAGTGCCTGACTTGAGTTCCTCCTCTAATGAGAAGCGAGGCCTTTGAGGGAAGTGTGAGCAGGAGCTGGTGTAGCTATTGAACAGACGAGTTGGCACAGGTCTAAAGATGCCAGAGCCTCAATTTACTTACACAGGTAGCATGGAATACGGGCTTTTGCTTTTTCATTTTCCTCCTGCCAGAGTAGCAGCAATGGCGCAAATGTAGAAAATGAAATGTTTTTACTTAAAGGCACACAGGACATTTACGGTTCAAGTGTTTTTCGGCGTTACAGACAGACCTGGGACCCCTCCAGGTTGAAGGTCTGAGCGTTGTGGCAGAGCAGCATGACATCTTTCTCCAGGTCGCTCAGGCTCCGGTACTTATGATTACGAATCCTTTCCTGATGAGAATTTGGGAAAAAACAGAGGAAAAGAGGAGGGAGAGAAAAACACAATGGTCATCACTCGCTTCATGAAGCCCCGTTTTCCCTTTGTCTTCTCAGCATTTAGCCATGCCTGGGGTGCGGGACTGCACAACCCAGGGGTGCTGTCCAGGGGCTCACCCTCCCACACAAGGGCCTTCTTATGAGGGGGAAGGAGGAGCACAGGGGTGGGAGACAGAAAAGGCAATGGGTCTGCAGAGTCTCAAACTTCTTAAATGGAATGCAATATACAGAGCTCTCGGCAAGATGTTTAAATAACAGCCACCTAAAGGCACAAGGACATCCCAGCCTTTCTGGTGACAGGCCCTGGATGGGTGTCCGTGGCAATCAGACAAGATGCCACCGCCCACGTTCTATCATCATCTCAATGAATTTACTTCATTAAAAAAAAGTTTGTTAAAAAAAAAAAAAATATCTACCTTTATTTTTTTGAAATCCACCGGCTTCCTAATTAATTCATAGTATTCTGGCAATTCTTTCCTTGAAGGTAACTGAATGAAGACTTCACTGAGCTGTCGCCCTGAACTGTAGGGTGGGGGAAACAAACAGACACGTGACAGAGCATGCACTCCTGAGGAAAGGTTCCGTTTCATTTCTTGTCGCAAAGTGTCAGAAAAGCACACTGGCATCCCATGCACACAGACGTGGGCCTCCTGATGCCGAGGAAAACCCCCCCAGTGCCTCTTCTTCCAACTCCAGAA
The DNA here is from genome assembly GCA_004026665.1 of Murina feae. Lineage (NCBI taxonomy): Eukaryota > Metazoa > Chordata > Mammalia > Chiroptera > Vespertilionidae > Murina > Murina feae. The sequence continues at coordinate 16,013 of PVJC01001977.1, read as the reverse complement.
TCACAGTGAAGTTCCATTAGGTCCCCCCTTCTGCCACACACCTGACACGAGAAGTCCACTGTGGATTCTTCCAGAGCAATTCTCTTTTCACTTTGATAGGAAAATTTTAAATGCCCCTTTCAACCAACATCCATTTTTTTAAATGAATAATAATTGAGTTGGTAAAAAACAAAACAAAAAACACAGACTTTATTTCCATATTCCTTTGTCTTCAAATTCACTTTATATTTAGAAAACAGGTTAGAACATACTCGGGAACAGCAAATGAAATGCTTTTGTATGTACGTAGGGACGTCTATCTTTTCGGTCCTGTTCCTTCTGGAGTACTTTACACTCCTCACTGTCATTTGTCAGAGGAACCCCCTCGTCTCGCCTAGCGGCACTTTTGTGTGTATGGAGCAATTTGGGCAGAAAAGAACCACCATATTAGCAAGTGTGGATGCCAATGCTGCCGGAACGAGTGCTGTGCCCGCCCCCTAAATGCATGGGAGCTGTATTTGAAAGCAGATTAGCAACAAATGCTTAGCATTTTGTAATTTTGAGAAAAAAGGCTATAAAGTGATATATAAGCCTTTTACGTCATTTAATATTAGAAACAGACATGGTTAAAAGAAAAAAATATACATAATTTAGATTCACAAGCTTAATATCTGATGTGGCCCCATCTAAATCAGTAACAGCTGGTGGGATATGGTATAGCCATTTTTCACAATAGCCTCGCTTTTCTTGCGATGCCATCTCTCTTTCCTTTGTGAAGCCAGAAATATTAAAAAATAACCGTAAATCACTGCCATGTTAATTTCAGAGGCGATTTTAGCAATGTGCCAGAATGCTAAAAGCAGCAGCAAAGAATGAGTGACAATGTGCTGTTTTAATCCACAGTCCCAGTTGTATAATTAAAAAATAATCATAATGACAGTTATCATAAAAAAGGCATGCGCAGTAACTCAAACGGTTGCCTAGCAACCAGTGGGGGAAAATGCTGAAGTGCAAAGGGGCCTGCATAAATTAACCGAAATCTTCTGTCAGAGGGATGGGCGAGTTTCTGTTTTACTAGGTCATTGTTTTATTTTTTAATGCATATATGGGCTTCATGAATACTAAAATCAGGCGCAAACAAAGAGGTTTAAGAAGACTGTAGTGGAATAGGGAATTGGGTTTTTATATTCTTATGGTCAGAATCAAGGTATTCTCTCACACAGACTCACAGTCACACCTACGCACCCCCTCCCCACCTTCCTGGGTTGAGAAATGCATTTGCACCTCCACAAGTTAACACCACGTAGTATGTGACAACACCCATTTTATTTACTATCACCTTCAATATATGGCCACAATTTCTGGTCTACTCTTTTTCTATCATTCCGATATTTTATATACAGAAACATTTTACCTATTTGAAAAGGAATATTTGAAAGGTGATTTATAGATACTATAAATTTTTCTATTTCTATCAGCGACTTCTTTATTATTAGCATTCTCTGTAACCTAGCAACAGTAAAAAGTCAGACCTCTTTTGCAATCTTGGATTTAACACCTGACCCTCAATGACATCATCAGTGTCATTTTCTACATTGCCAACAGATGGTGTCTTCTTTCTGTTGACACACTAGGACAGCGGTTCTCAACCTGTGGATTGCGACCCCTTTGGGGGTCAAACGACCCTTTCACACGGGTCAACTATCCTGCATATCAGATGTTTACATTACGATTCATAACAGTAGCAACATTACAGTTATGAAGTAGCAACGAAAATAATTCTATGGTTGAGGGTCACCACAACATGAGGAGCTGTACTAAAGGGCCGCGGCATTAGGGAGGTTGAGAGCCGCTGCACTAGGAGCACGTCTTTGCTTTGTACACCTGTGATGGGCACACCCTTCACTTCAGCTGTGCCACAGAGTGTCTGGCAACACGGGTGCGAGAAAGCTCTTTCTAACAGGGCCAAGATGGCTCAGTGAGCTTGGTCTGATGTCTCTGTCCTCAGTCGGGTCATAGAAACTCTGGACCCTATAAGGAGACAAGTCCAGAGTTACATGTGCTCCTAAGAGAGGAAACAATGTTCTGAGACTTGGGGCCAACGGTGTAAAATGAGACAAATTTATTGTTTCAAAACATTCCTAGCCCACTTCCTTTCCCCTTTCCTGTAAACAGAGGAAGGACATAGGCAAGAGGAGGCCCGGGCTGCCGAGGGAAGTCTTCCTGTGGCTCCGTCTGGCTTCCTCAGCTCACCCTCTGTGAACCTGGCTTCACTGTTGACCTGACTCTCCTGGTGAGGATATAGCCCCTCTCCTGTGTAGTCCTCCCCCACCCCCCCGCCCCAAGTACCATGGCCACCCCTCCACCCGCCACTTTATGACTAATTCCAAGTCTCCAGAACTAACCCATCTCTCACTCCGTGGCTGGAAGGGTCTCCATCCTTTTCCCCTTTCAAATACCTCATTCACCCAGGATCGAGAAGCCCTTCTCCGTAAAAATGAAAGAAACTCTCCCCAGTATGAACTAACTCTCGGTACCTCACTGCTCAGAACTTAATTCCTCCACGTGTGTTCCTCCTCCTCCCCCCCCACGCAGGGTGGGAGCATTTCCTTGCAGTCAGACCCTGCCCCTCCCCTCTCAGAGGCCGTGGACCTGATGGGCAGCGCAGGAGGAAATGCCAGGAGGTCCTGGAGCACATAACCTACAGGACGCACCGAGTCACTGAGACCACTCGTTAAGGAATCGCTGCAGGTAAGGTATCTTTCCCTGAACTAAAGGGAGGGAAAAAAGTAAGAAAAAAGTGGAAGTGCAGCTGCCTGATAGTTCTGAATTCTTGGCATTTCTTTTCAACTTAAGCTGCGCAAAGGCTTTTTCAATATACCTTTTCAAGGGCTTTTCCCCCCCAGTGCTGGAAAGTTATGTATTTTTTTAAAGTAAAGCACAATGGACTAATTGTACAGTGGTTTGCAGAAGGTGTTCTGTTTCTGTTGAAATGCTTACCCTACCCCCAAGGTATTTTCCATTATGTCACTGCACACAATTTGAGGCCTAAGTATAAATTGCTTCCCATCACAAAAGTGATACCCACTCCCCTCCTCCAAAAAAGGATTCCACTGATGGCTTATAACTTCAGATCTACTTTATACAGTGATCTATCACAAAATAAGAAACGTGACCTTGATAAGACATAAGGTAGGGGGAGGGAGCAAAGCATAACCTGAAATAAAAATTCAAAGGAACCCACTGCATGTAACAGAATTTCCTGGTGCTGGTGGGCAAGCAGTTTCTCTCCATAGAGCCGTGGGCATAGAGACACAGGGCCATGAGTCATGCTGTGAGATGCTAAAGCCCTACATGCTGCTGTCTCAATGGTGGTTTGGAACCCTGCATGTATAGCTTACACGCTTACATGCTTACACACACACACACACACACACACACACACACACTCCAGATTTACTCTGCTATGCCTCATCTGGGAGCCATATTTTCCCCATTACCTCCACAAACTCAATGGCAATAGTTTCCTATCTATACTACTGTGATTCTAAGATGATGACTGCACACCTTACAAACATCACATCTGCATTGGCTTCACTTCTGATTATAGTTTAGGTATAGTGGCAAGAGTGCAGAAGACTGAAATGCCAGCTGGAAAACTGACATCTTTAAAATATTATGGCTTTGCCCTGACAGTTTTGGCTTAGTAGACAGAGCGTCAGCCTGCAGACTGAAGGGTCCCAGGTTCGATTCTGGTCAAGGGCATGTACCTTGGTTGCGGGCACATCCCCAGTGGGGAGTGTGCAGGAGGCAACTAACTTGATGTTTCTCTCTCATCAATGTTTCTCACTCTCTATCCCTCTCCCTTCCTCTCTGTAGAAATCAATAAAATATATTTAAAAAAATATCATGGCTTTGCAACAAGCCCAAACCAAAAATATATGATATTGGGTGAATCTTTCTTTTTGTTTTGCTGCTTTATGGTTTTTCTTTTTATCTGCCCAAACTAATCTATTGACAAGCATTTCCAATAGCTACTTGTGAGAAAGAGATTTTAACTAAAGGTGAGGTGGGTTTATTTAATGAATGTAAAAATGTGGCTACCTTGACTAAGAAAATGATGTCATGGTTTAGAAGACCACTTGGAGTTGGAAGACTTTTACAGAAAAGTTATTACAGTCCTACAGGAATCCAACCCAGGAAATCACGTGGGAACAACTATAAAACTGGGTCAACATTGGAGGCTAGTAGGTGAAAGCAAGCTGCTGCTTTTCAGGGTCAGATTCCCGGGAGATTTAAATACATGTCACTCAGACATGCACTCAGATCAGAGCAGCATCCCACTTAATCAGAAAGACCCCCGACATGCTAGCCAGCCCCAAACTAGGTCTCACCTGCACCCGCACTCCATACTCACTGCTGTGATCTCTCCTCTGAATCTTATTGGGTGTTGATGGATGCTAACCCCGACACGCTTGGAAATCTGACCTCCAAGACTCTTGAAGCATATACGAGATAAACAGCAAACCAGAATGGATGGGGCAGACTTTTCAGAAATGGCGACTCAGGACACCGAGATGCTTCTCTTTTCCTCTCTGAACATTTCCTAACAGCAGGAAAGCATTCTAACTGTCCATCTGTCTACAGTGATGGCTGAGGTCCTGCTGTGTGTGCCCTTGGTCACCTACTCTGCCACCTTTCGTCACCTAAACTTGTAGATCTGGGCGCCTTCCAAAAGGTGAGGACCCACCTTCCCTTCCACTGCCTGTCCGGTCCTCGGATCCTACCCTGGGCCTCTACTTCATAAAGGTAAAAAGACGCTTCCAAGATTTTGGCTGAATTGTTGACCCAACCCAAAAGTATAAAGCTTTTGCAGGCAAACAAAATCAAATGCTTCTACAGATGAGCGGTAATCCCCAAGCATCACTTTCTTAAAGGGGTGGGTCACAGCAGGCTGTGGAGCATTGCTTTTTCCTATAATGGCCCTTTTAGTATATTCTTCAGGAAGACCTATGAGATGTGATTCTAAAGGAATGAGGCAGACTCCCCCTCACCCCCATGAATATATGAGCACACACGGGGAGGGCAAAAGTAGGTTTACAGTTGTGAGCTCATGAAATAATTTATTCTCGTATTGCTATTTATTGTATTGTTTCCCATACAAACAGCTGTAGACCTACTTTTGCCCACTCCCGTAGATGCCCCAATAACTGTCATCTTTCAGTGCAACCCCTTTTTGATGAAAACACTTACGGTTATAGACAGTAAGAAGATGAGTTCTGTTATTTCCAGCTGGGACTCCTTCCCCTCCCTAGGGGAGAGGCCATTCATGTAAATGACCCCACATTTACTGGGATGGCCTGGCCTTGCAGCCTGGAGAGGCAGAGACCCTGCGCTTCTGGGCTAGGCTAATGCTGGAAGCCTTGGGGGGGCCTCTTGCCCCTCGGAAAGCAAACAAACCAAGTTTATTTGTGGCCTGCTGGATGAGGGTATAATTGGCTGAGCAACATAAATAAGTGTCAAGTCACCAAGGGGTCAAATAAGTCTATTCCAGTAAACACCTGAAAGCATCATTATTTATAATGAGGGCAAAATAAAGTGCTAGAATCCAGGTCTCCCTGAGAAGACTCTCTCTGGACTAAATGCAGCTACTGAGCATAGAGTCAACATTTCCCAAAGCGTTATCCATAGACCATAAGCTTAATGGATTGCTAACAATGTTCCTTGAAGGTGTGTGTGTGTGTGTGTGTGTGTGTGTGTTTATTGGTCAAATGAGTTCGGGAAACACTGCATTAAACAAAGTTCAACAGGTTGCTTTACATTCAGAGTCTCTAACTGCACTGGGAATACTCCGAGAAGCTACAGGAAAGGTGTGTCCACTTGGTCACATTACTGTTTCATGGCCATTTCTCTATAATCTAATTAGGGTGTTAAGTGCAAAGTGCCTGGGCCTGAGCTCCAAAGTCACAGCCCTCTACCGCATTTAAAGAAATGTGGACTGTGTGGTGCCAACGCTGCTAAAAATAAATTTTGTCTAAAAGAGCTTCTTGGCTGGTCCTGAAGGGACAGTCAATACTAATGACATAATCACAACGTCAAGGGCTGTTAATAGCTATGGAGAGAATTTAGATTTCCCGGGATGGAGTGTGTGGGGCCGGGCAGCTACACACATGCACATGCACACGCACACGCATGCATGTGCCACGTTTTCATTTCATCTGCATTTCTGTAAATGAAACCACATTCACCTACCACTCAGGACAGAGATCCAAATTATCTTCCTCCTCTCACATCTGCTCTGCCCTGAATCTTGTCAATCACACCTCTAAGGATTTATTCTCGTCAGCTTACCTACTGCCACGTCCCATGCTAGGTCCCTCCTCCCTTGTGCCTGATGGCCCAGGCCTACCGAGGTCTGTGTGGACCTAAAAGGGTCCTGCTTTTCCATCTTCCACAGCTGCCTGCACACGTGGGCCTGAGTACCTTTGCCTCCTCCTCCCTGCCATGGTCTCCTGGGGGAATTCCCACTTGAAGCTTTCCCTATCCCTGTCCCATTCCTCCCCTCCCACCATACACATACACATTACTCATACTCTGCATCCATTACTTTATAGAGCTCTTTCATTTCTCTCCCATCCTAAATACTTGCACAGAGAATGAGACAGAAAATGCTCAGAACCTTTGAACACACTAAAAAAGGAATTAAAAAATATTTTTTAAAATGTGTTCATCACAATACAACTTCCGAACTTGTAAACTCAGGCTAATGGGGAAAGGAAACGTAAGTGAGCGTCAAGGACGAAAGAGACCCAGACCTCTGAGGAAGCAAACACCAGCCTCTGAATACGGCTCTGGACGGTACAGCTTAAACATGTCTTCCGCAAAGGTGCATCTATCTACGTCCCAACTACCTGCAGTCACGGCGTCTCCTCAGAAAGCCCAGGAGTGACACGGGAGGCTTGCAATACCCTTTAAAGTGGTTATTAATCCACTTTCCATGGTCTCATGGCCACGCTGATGGAAGAGGGAACAAGAGCTGTCTGTCCTTGTTCCCTGGGCTGGGTGGTTAGTCCCCTTCAGACCTGAAAGCCTCCTTTCTGTGTTGTGGGGTAGAGGTGTTTACCCATGTTGGTTCATTATTTAAACTGCCCACATAATAAAGTCAAGTATTGTTTCAAACCCAAAATTCAAATCCAAACCGAGTTCTCTGTTATAGAGACAAAAAAACAGAGCACAATTCTTGACGTCTCTCAGCACAGGATTGATCAATATTTTCTGAACCCCAACAGGGAGAGAAAAACAGAAGGGGCAATCTTGCCCAATAGTGTCACCTCCACACAGATGGTGGGTACAGGTACAAGTCACCCCCGTGTTTAACCTCCTTCTGTACAGGACAATGCCGTGGCTGGTGATAGGTATTCATCCTGAAACACAGGATGTTTCCGTTCTTTGTCCTCCTTGCCCTGAATGGGCTCCTAACCTAGTGGGGAGGAGGAGGCCGTAAAGGACATTATTAGACAAATGTGGACTAGAGAGGTTAAGTATCATATTGATATTTTTTTAAAGGTATAGGCTGACTGAAAGGGGAAAAGAAATGTAACTTTCAATATCTTTGTAACAACTCCCAACCTTGGTAAATCATGCAAACCCCTCTCTCCCCCTCAGCGGGCATCGTCACGTCCTCACAAGATCTCTAGGAGAAAAGCATGTCTGCTTTCCATCCGACAGAAGCAAAGGCACACAGAAGGTTACAGGCTGGCTCAGGACACTCAGGACCACAGGCGACAGGGAAGTCAGAAGTCACACCCTGAAACAACCCAGCCAGATTTTCACTCCAGAATGCCAGACAGAGCGCGCCCACCACAGGAGATGCAAGCGCCACACTGCTCTCCACTGAGCTTCTCGAGCAGGGCAGCAGAGCGCAGAGGCCCGCAGGGTGTGGGACAGAAGCTGTGCGCAGAGGGACGGGGAAGCAACAGAAACCACGGCTGAGGTGCTGGGGACACCTGGGTAAGAAGTGCATTCAGAGAACGGACACCCAAATGGCAATTCTGCACACAGCCCCTAGAAGCCACAGCGGGGGTTCCACCCCGCATTCCCAGGGGCCGTGGGGAGGCGGCTGGAGAGGCCTGTTTCCGACTCCTTAGGAACCAGTGGGTTTGGTGTAGCAAGGGATACCTGTATTTAGAGACACGGGAATACAAGACAGATCCTGACCTGTTTCCTTCTATTTCCAACTGAGAATTACTGGGCACCTTCTCCACGTTACACCTGTGGTAGAGTAGAAAGAACACTAGCGTCAGAAGACCTGGGTCCCTGTCCGGCCTGGCTCCTGCCTCCTAGGTTGGGTCACTCACTTCGCTCTCCAAGCCTCAGTCGCCTCACCTGCCTGCCCTGCCCACCTCACAGGAAGGTCGGGAAGACCACACGGGGTTACGTTTGGAACCTCAGTCTGAAAAAATACATACTTCTCCAGAAATGGGGGAAACAGGACTTTCTAACTTCTTTGGGACTTTCCCAACTTCTCTCAAACACAGAAATGCCTACTTCTCTGGTCCCATTTCTCTCCACACATGTTGAGCTTGGCGTTGAGGACGCACACTCCATCCACTGTTCTAGAAGCAGTGGGGGGCGGCAGGGGGAGGAACTTAGGAAAACAGCTTTAGCTTAGCCATCTAGCCCCTCATGGGCAAAACGGGGATAATACTTACCTCAGAAAGTTGTCCCGAACACTGAACAGAGGCCGCAGTTGGTTACAGCACCAGCACATAGAGGGAGCCCCAAACAACTGCCAACCCCGGTTTCTGAACCTCATCTCGGGAGTGGGTTCTACTTCCCAGAACTCTATTCCATTCAAACAGCTCACAGAGCCAATGGCCCTCAATGGGGAGTGACCAGAGAGCAGCACCTGGGCCTTTAGTCCTTTCTGGGGGTTCCAGGGAGCCTCTTCCATTGAGGATTTGTGCTGGTGTCCTTTGTGGGGACAGAGAAGTGGCTGACAGGTATGACAGTCTTGAGAACCCCCGCCCCAGCGAGATCTTACCCTGGGCGCCCTTTGGCACACACGGCCCAGGCATGGCCACTTAGAGATCCCCCCTTCGAGCCGCTGCCAGCACGGCCCCAGGGGAGCAGAGGCACTGCCGAGCGGGCAAAGCCCGGAGAAACGCAGGGGCTGTGCATGCTACGGAGAAGTAGCTGGAGTGTCTGAAACCGGAGGGGTGGCAGGTAGGAAAAGCAAGTTGGGAAGGTCGCTAGGCCAGATGGTGGAGGATCAGGCAGGCGACTGAAATGTTCCATGGGGAGCTGCTGGAAGTCCTTAAGTGACAGTGTGACACGCTCAGATAAGTATCCAGGAGGAAGGCGGAATGACGGGCAGACTGGAGACGGGGAACACAGGCAGGACAGGCTGTCCCAGACCAGGCTAGGCCAGCGATGGGAGGGGTCTGAGGAAGACAGTGTGCCAGGCGGCAGAGGAGGGGTGCGCTGGGGAGATGCCTGTGTGCGTAGGAAACTTAGTATCTGAGTGCATCTTAGGAGTCAGTTACGGAATGGGAAATGCTTTCATCATTGCATTCTGGGGATATTGGACTGATGACGGTGTTCACCAAGGGGATACAGCAGCCCTAATAGACTATGCCGCCTCCGAAAGTGTAAGAGTGAAGGCAGAGAAACCTGCGAATGACAAATACTGTCTGAGACATTCCGCAGACCACAATGCAGATCGTTTGAGAAGAGGTGGGCATGGTTCTGCAGTTTGAGAGTAACAGAAGTGACAGACAGCTCACTGGGTATGTGAGGCTCTGAACAAAGGAAGTCCCAGCAAAGTAATTTACATGGGGCTGGTAAGGAGCATCTGGGGACAGACCTAGCCTGCAGGTCAGCAATCCGACCGGCTTGGGGCAAAAAGAAGTACAAACAAACAAACAAAAAAACCCAAAGCGACAAAAAAGAATATTACATAATGGTATGGATTTGGCTTTAAGAATGTACTTACTACAAGTGCATTTTAAAAAGACAACATGAACTGGTCCAAACAGTCCATCTTATAAAGCCTTGGGATGAAGATCAACGTGGGAAAGCCTTTCACACAGCAAGTACCCAAATGCAGGCCAGGTAAAGCATTTTGGAGAACAACCTTAGAACAATGCAGTGCTTTTAAAAAGAGTCCATCCCTTCTGAAGAGTGAGCTGACTACCTGTGAGCCTTCAAAATAGCAGTCAGCTTTACTCAAAATGAGAGAAATGCTACCCAATGCCTTTTCAGCATATACAGGAATTAAATGAGTACCTATATATCCTTTTCCCCCTAAAAGTGACCACAAACATGAGATGTCATTGTAGCCTCATACAATGGACTCACATGACCTCCCTTTCCCTGAATTCCCCCGTCCACTGCCTATTCAGTAACATGGGCTAGGAGGGCGTTCCACCCATGGTGAGCCCATGGAGGCAAGCTAGCTCCTCTGGCCCTGCTGAGAGTACAGGGCTGGGACGGAGGGGGGAATGCAATAAATGAATGGATGATTTTCTACAAATTGAAAAGAGCTAGGCAGGACTCGGAACACGCTAAGGCTTGCCACCTTCTTAGCTAGAGAATCAGGGCTTACTAAAACGAAGGGCAAGAAGAGAGTCCATGTTCAGGAAAGGGAGCAGAGCCTGAAGAGCCCTAGGGAGAGGGAAGCCCTGTGGTTGTCACCCCCGTCACTCTACCATGTACCGGGGCTGTGCCCAATCAGATAGGCCAGGCAGAGAGTGCCCGCCTCTCCCACTGCTTCCCTGTGTGCTTTCTCAAAGCTGGTGGAACTCAAGTCCAAACCTGACGCAACCACAGGCCCAGGCCTTACGAGATACTCCTGCTAGAAGTCTTTAAACAATCGATGGAGCAAGGAGGTGACAATGACCTCATCTGCCGATTCCAGGTTCTTTGGGAAGGAGAGCAATGCTTGGATTTGAAAAGCAAGGCATAATAAAGGCTGAACAAAAGCTACTGATAAGCAGAGTGGATAGAAAGCACATCAAGACGCTTCAAATGTGTTCAAGTGTCCAGTGGCAAACTAATTACATCCTGAGACAGTGTGTGTAGGTTGCTCCTGCTAATAATGGTTACGAGACCAGAGAATAGAAATGGAATCAGAAGCATCGAGATAAGCAAATGTCCCCATTTCAAAAGGAGAAAAGGAACTGGAGACCGCTCTGCTTGAAGTGTACCCTTGCTAAAAACTTAGAAGAAATTATTCAGATGCCACCGGGCTATTTAGAGAAGATAAATAATACCATTAAAGATCAGTAGGGGGTCTCTTAGAAACAGCCATGACAAGCTAACCTCATTTCCTTCTTTCAGCGGGGATTCTAAGCGGATAGATGGGAGAGGCCATACATGTGTATGTCTTGGTTTTAGCCTTTCTTGATAACCTTGAGAAAGGAGAGATAAGTGTGGGTGACATGATAGCATGGTCATATGAATTCACAGGTGGCTAATCAACTCTAAGAGTTGCTGGTTAATAAATTCGTGTCAACCTGAAGTGATTTCGAGGGGCATGATATAGAGACCTGTCCTTTGCCTTTTAGCAATTTTTCAGCAACAGTCTATAGCAAATCTTGAGATGACCAATAAAACTCAGGAAGAAAAGTAAACTTGATTTTTTTAAAAAGGTACCGAAATTCAGAGTTCTATCAGTATAGACTAGAATGAGGAAACAAAAATATCAATTAATTGGAACTGTATGGGAATAAGAATAATATCAGTAGATGCAGATTCAAAAAAAAAAAAAAAAAAAAAAGAAAAAGAAAAAGAGAAGAAAAAAGAAAAAGAAATACAGCATTCCAGTGAGAAGAGCTGTCTGCATGTTTGGGGGAGGAGGAGTTTTTCCAACAAGTCACATGTGCACTGTGAGTTAACTCTGTGTCAAAGTTGCTGGAAGACGTTAACACACTCTTGAGTTATGTTAACAGAATCCTGGTGTTCAGAATAAGAAAGCTAACCAGCCCTAACCGGTTTGGCTCAGTGGATAGAGCGTAGGCCTGCGGACTCAAGGGTCGCAGGTTTGATTCTGGTCACATCCCCAGTAGTGGGTATGCAGGAGGGAGCTGATCAATGCTTCTCTCTCATCGAAGTTTCTCTCTATCCCTCTCCCTTCCTCTTTGTAAAAAAATCAATAAAATATATATTAAAAAAAAAAAAAGAAAGAAAGCTAACCAGCCTGCAATTAGCCGGCAGAATACATGTGAAGTTCAGGGTGCCACATTTCAAATGGGACACTAAGAAAGCGAAGTGCCGAAGGCGGGGACCGGGATGGTGCAAGTCTAGGAATCCCCGGATAGCAGGGTGAGGCGTGTCAGCCTGAAGAAGGATGCCCTGGGGTGTATGTGTTTACAGATGTTTTAAAGGACATTTCTTCGACTCTCTGAAGGTCTAAGTAGCACAGACAGCTAGAAGTCTGGGGACTGAATCCATCTTACTGAAGGAAAAGGCTGCTGTGTTCAGAGGTGGCCTGTCTCCTAACACTGGAGCTAACGCTGGGCGTGTCCACACTGAGGCTGGACAACAGTCAGCCAGAGGTTTGGGGACACAGATGGGCTGTGGGAAGTTGGACCAGGTAGAGATAAGACCCCTCCCAACATGAAGAATCGCTCTAGGAATCTCTTTATTCAGGTTAACACTATAAGCCACATCTCTAGACTTGGAATAGCTCTACCGGACCCTACTCTTCAGCATCGTATTTGACACCTCATCCTGGGGACAATGTTTATAGGGTACAGATGCAAATCAGGTTGAATTCATTCTCAAAGAAATAGTCTTAGGATAAATAGCACATAAACGGAGAATATGGTTTTAAATGTCTCCTACATAAAACAAAGCACACGTAACAAGTCAGAGCAAAGCCTTCTGATACTACTTGAGAGTTTTCTGTTTGGGGAAATAAAACGGTGGGGCAGTGGAAAAGGGGAGCAGCAGGGCATGCTGCCTCTCACGGCAATCGCTGCAGGAAGCCTTTACAAAGACAAACCACACTGTATTGGCTCTTTTGGGGTGACATTTTAAAATGAGACCTGGTGCTGAAAACAAAGGCAATCAATAGATGTGTCCTTTATTTAAAATATTATTTAAAAGAAGATACATCTGTCCCAGAATCATGGAAGAAGGTTGGGGCTGGGGGTGGGGAACTGTCGCACGAGAACTAGTTCTTATATATCAATTAAATATAGATGGCAGGTCTTACTACACTGCGATTCTGCACCTGATACAGCTCTAACATGGACTGGGGTGACGGGCGGCAGGTTAGCACAGGTGGCATTTCCTTCCCAGGCAGGTTCGGTTACTATATTCGTAGCTGACTTTAAGGGTGCAAAAATCTGAGCACATGGAGAGGTATGGTTTCCCAGCAGCGTTTTCTAAATCCAACTGAAAATATGACAACATATCTAATTACAGTCCTCCTAATTTGAGTGCCTCCTACTTGAGCACCAAGTTTGGTAAGAGAAATAAAAAAAAATATAAATAGACTAAGTGCTTTTTCTAGAGGGTTACTAACATGAAATGTACACGAGACATGCAGTGGTGGGAAATTTTGTGCATGTTCCCCAGAATGTACTTAAAAAGGTGGGCGCTAACAGAATGGGCCTTAGAAGGGTGCTTTTCAAAGGAAAGGCAAAATAAATAAAATAAAACTAGAGGGCATGTGTGGGGGAAAGTATCACTGTCTGCATGCTCAAGAGTTCAATATCCTTCCACCACCAGACAACTACAGACTTGCTCAATAACCAGTCCCACAGAACGTGTGTTTTCTGGAAATAAAAAGATGGGACGCCTGTCAGCAAGGACACTGACGTTATTGTGCTCCGAGCCCCATTCACCCGTGGTTCGTTATACACAGTCGGAAAGGCTAATTGTTACACATTAAACTGTCCAAAAACCTTGAGTTGTATTCACTCATCAAATCCTCATAACGCCTCTAGAGGCAGGTGAGTAATTATCCCATTTTGTGGGTAAGAAAACTGAGGCTCAAGGAGGTTAAGCAAATTGCTCACCCCTCCCCCCCCCACACCCGGAAATGCTAGAGTTAGAATTCAAACACAGGTAAGTCAAATCAGAAATGTCTTTATCTTCCTTATTGAGCCATAAAGTGTTCTTAATTTGTTGTAAATGTCATCCTTTTGTATATGGTGAAAATACCGTCTAACATATCTTATAGACTATTTTTTAAAAATCTCTGTAAGTTCTAAATTTTGATGTAGTCAAATTGGAAAACCATTTTCTTAATTTATCTTTTTTACCTTTTACATTTAGGTTTTTAAATCCAACTGGCCCTCACTTTCTCTGTTTAGATGAGAAACAAGACAGGAGCTAGTGCTCTAAACTGCTGCAACTGTGCCTAGCTGACCTTTAAGTGACCTCACCTCGTACCTCCCTGTATTCTGGGTGGTTTCTAGGAGAGTGGTCAGCCCACAGCCATGGATATCCTTAAATCACGAACTCCAAAGCCTATGGAGCCAGCAGGTGATAGAAAGGCATGGAGGGGGCCAGCTGTGAAAAGCATGATGCTAAATGGTAACGGACACTCCTACTGGAGGAGTGCAAGTACCACGGGGACTGTGACAAACCAGAGCATGACAGCCCGCAGAGGCGGCAGCCACTTCTTCACCTTGAGCAGCTGTGGCCGAAGGGCAAGTTGGGTAGATTGCTGCCGGATATTTAGGTTTTTCAAAAGGGGGGGGGGGGGGGAGAGGGAGTTGGAACAATAACCACCACCACCTCTCAAGTTTTATTTTTAAAAAGCTCTCTAGTGCCCTAACTGGTTTGGCCTGTGGACTGAAAGGTCCCGGGTTCGATTCTGGTCAAGGGCATGTACCTTGGTTGCGGGCACATCCCCAGTGGGAGGTGTGCAGGGGGCAGCTGATTGATGTTTCTCTCATCGATGTTTCTAACTCTCTATCCATCTCCCTTCCTCTCTGTAAAAAAAAAAATCAATAAAATTAAAAAAAAAAAAGCTCTCTCGTGTGTTTGCTTTTTAATGTTTAAAAAAACTATGTGAAATAAGAAATAAAACCATCTGCGGTCCACTGGCTGGTGACCTCTTTCATGCCATGAAGCAGGAGACGGCCATCCCTGGAACAACAGGCCTGGCGCCGGGGCCTCCCAGGACTTCCTTGGCTGCTCTCAGCACTACAGCAGCCCTACCCTCACGCACAGCAGGTAACAACCCAGCTGCCTGTCAGAGACTCAGGCACACCTGGTGAGAGACACAGGCATTTTGCTCTCCTGAGACAGAGGGCAAGAAAACTTAGAAGTATATGCAAAGTGATGCTCTATTTTTTATTTTTTTTTCTTTAAGCCAGAGGCTGATAAAATGAGGCGCCGTAATCCAAGCTGGCTTCCTGGATGGAAACTGTTCCTGCCTCCGGCAAACCTACCCATTGGGCTGGGGGTAAATAGAAACTGACTCCTGGTTTACAAGGAAGTTTGCTGTTCAATGTAGTAAAAGAATGGAGTTCTGGCCAAATTTTCCTCCCTGAACTGCTGTCATTCCCCTGTGTCAATGAGTAGCTCACCCAGACACAATATAATGGGGCTGTACCCCTTGTGGCTACTTCAATTTTCTGCAAAAAAAAAAAAAAGGGGGGGGGGGTGGAGACAGTAAAAACAGGAAGCAGGGGACCCACAAGACCTGCTCCGTAAGGAGGGGCAAGTTATTCTGACCCTTCACACACACCTCCTCCCACCCACTCACTTGTCACCATTTCTGAAAACTCCTGATAAATAATATAATAATAACTTAACAATAAAACCCATGGTTGAAAGATTCTTGCTTTTGTGACTATTTAATCTTTATAATGACACTAGGGGCCCGGTGCACAAAAATTTGTGCACTCGGGGTGGAGGGAGTCCCTCAGCCCGGCCTGTGCCTTCTCACAGTCTAGGACCCCTCAGTCGATGTCCTATGATGGCCCCAGTCTGCCAGGCGCCTTTTGTGTGTGTGTGTGTGTGTGGCCACTGGGGACCTGCCCCCAGCTGCATCTGAGGCTCAGAGCAGTCCT
>PVJC01001976.1:40959-85108 GCA_004026665.1 Murina feae | reverse complement strand
TTATTTTTGTGTATGGTGTAAGTTGGTGGTCTAGTTTCATTTTTTTGCATGTATCTGTCCAATTTTCCCAACACCATTTATTGAAGAGACTGTCTTGACTCCATTGTATGCTTTTGCCTCCTTTATCAAATATTAATTGGGCATAGTGGTTTGGGTCTATTTCTGGATTCTCTATTCTATTCCATTGATCTATATGTCTATTCTTACACCAGTACCAAGCTGTTTTAATAACAGTGGCTTTGTAGTATAGCTTGATGTCTGGTATGGAGATCCCACCTACTTTGTTCTTCTTTCTCAGGATCGCTTTAGCTATTCGGGGTCTTTTTTTATTCCAGATGAATTTTTGGATAGTTCGTTCTAAGTCTGTAAAATATGCCGTTGGAATTTTAATGGGAAGTGCATTGAATTTATAGATTGCTTTCGGTAGTATGGATGGTCGCTGGCTTTTTACATATACATAATAGGTTCTAATTTCTTCTGAAATTCAATTTTTAGATCTAACATTTTATAATTGGTTTTTAATGATACTTATTTATCTTGCATATTTATAAGTCAGAAATCTCATTTAATTTTTATCCATCTAGAGAACCAGTTGTTCAGCAACATTTATCAAAGTCTTCATCATTTAACAATTTATCTGTTTTCATACCTCTATTGCTTGCTCAATTGTCATGTATGTATTAATCTGTGTTATGCATATCCCTGCAATAATAGTAAACTAAACACTATTACTAAATTAATAAATAACTAAATCAACACTAGTACTAAACATGACAAAAACACTATTCTTTAATAATTATAACTTTTAAAAAATTCATATTTTATATCAATTGATGTTTCCTACAATTTCTTATTTTCTTCAAAATTGTTTGGATTATTGTTGGTCCTAATTATTGTATATTAATTTATTAAATTATCAATTATTATGAAACTAGGGGCCTGGTACACGAAATTCGTGCACTAGAGACAGGGGAGAGGCTACTCAGCCTAGTCTGCCCCCTCTCACATTTTGGGAGCCCTCAGGGGTGTCCTACTGATGGCTTAGGCATACTCCTTGCTCCCCTTGGGAAGCGGGCCTAAGCCAAAGTCTGGCTTTCCTTTGAGGGAGGAAACCAGGATAATCAGGGGAAACCACCAGCCCCATCACCCCACTGCTGCAGCCATTGCAAGTCACCACAGCCACCAAGGTGTTTTCATCAACACGGACTCCAGTCCCTTCACCATAAAGAAACGACAACTTTTCTTTAGGCATTTTCAAGATGTGTCTTTCATAGGATATGACATTTCTTTCTTTCTTTTTTTTTTTTTTATCCTCACCTGAGGATATGTTTCCATTGATTTTTAGAGAATGTGGAAGAGAAGGGAAAAGCAGAGAGAAACATCAAAGTGAGAGGAACACTTTGATTGGTTGTCTCTTGCATATGCCCTGACCTGGGCCCCAGCCAGGGAGAAGTCAGCAACCTAGGTACTTGCCCTTGGTCAGAATTGAACCCAGACCCTTCAGTCAGCAGGCTGAGGCATTATGCACTGAGACAAACTGGCTAGGGCAGGGTATGACATTTCTTAGCCCTTCAGCAGTGGACCTTCATTTTTTTTCTCCAGGAGTGTGATGGAAAATCCCTAGATCACCTTTTTGGATTCTTATTACCCAAGTTACTAAGAATATTCCCAGTGGCATACAGGGAGCTTAGCCAATGAGTGGTAACAAAAGGTGTTTCCTCTGTAGTTTGCTCTGATCTTCGGCTTCATCCCTGCCCCTCCAATCCCAGCTCCACCCCTGCCCAGGACTGTAACCACTGGCTGAAGATGCAGGCCTGGGCAGGGCATCCCCAGAGCCCTGAAATCACTGGCTCTGACCCTGCCCATGCCAGCAGCCTCTGCCTGAGGCTGCAGGCCTGGGCAGAAGACCCTGAAGTCTTTCTTATTGCCAGTTTCACAGAGCCCAGGCCTCTGCAATCACTGGCTCTGATCCTGCCCCCTACCATCACTGGCTCTGTCCTTGCCCCACTGGAAGCCTCTGGCCTGGGAAGCTGTAGGCCTGGGCAGGAGACTCCCAGGCCCCTACCATTGCCGGCTCCACCCTTAAGTCTGTGGCCAAGGCTACAGGCCTAGGCAGGCGACCCCCATACCCCTACTTTGCCAGCTCCACTGGTGCCCAGACCCCTGTGATCACAGGCTATACCCCTGCCCCTCTGATCACTGGCTCTGCAGAACCCAGGTCCCTGTGATCTCCAGCTTGGCCCCTGCCCAGGCCTGAGGCCTCTGGACCAGGCCTTATGGCTGGATAGAGCACCCTCATACCCCTCCTATTACCGGCTATGCTCCTCAGGCCTCCCACCTCCCCCACCACCTGCCTGGCTAACAGGCCTGACCACTTCAGAGGTGGGGCTGAGCCGGACTGGGTGCCGCCATCTTGTAGCCATGGGGGCGGCCATCTTTGTGATGGAGTGATGCCTAATTTGCATATTACTATTTTATTAGGTAGGATCCTCAAATTAAAATGAATTTATAAAACCACATTTTATAAATTAATATCTATAGAAAGTGCTTCCAACATTTCATCCTTTAAGAGTATGAATTCATCATCATAAGAGTATGATGTTCTCTTAGATATCCTTTATAAAATTAAGAAGGTCCTTTCTTTTCCTAATTTTAAGGGTTTATAATATACATTATTTTCATGTTTCCTATGATTTTCCCTCTAAAACCATCAGTTCTTATTTTATTGCTAAATATTTTATTTCATGGATTCTTGTTCTATTTTATGTCTGTTGTTTCCTCAGTTATCACGTTAAATTCAAAATACATTTATTCTAAACACTTTCAGATTTCTCGAGATTTTCATCCCTGCTAGAGCAAATTTGTTCCTTTACAATTGTTTTTTATTTGTATTTTATAAGATTTATTCTTATGTTTTAGAATTATAATGGCATACACATCTTGAGTAGCACAGTTTTAGCTTTTCTCTGACCTAGTTACAACTGCCTTTTGCTGTCAGAAAAAAAATCAAACAGTAGCTTGAACAAATGAAGGGTTAGTTTTCCTTACATAACAATGTATACAGAGGCAAGAAATTATGGCTACTACAGAGCCCTAGGAGGACATCTGGTTCCATCTATCTTCATACTCTGTCATCCGTAAAGTGTGCTTTTATCTTCAGGTTCTGAATAGCTACACCTCCAGATATTTCAGGCAGAAATAAAAATGGTCCAACAAGATTATATTTGGGCCAAGACATTTTTATACAAAACTAACATTCAGTGACTAGAAAGGCGTCATAGCTTAGCTTTAAAGGAAGAGAATACAAATACTCTTATTTATATAAGCTAAGGAGAAAAGCTTTGGAGTGATTGTTGAATAATTCAATTTGTAATCTCTGTCTCATTGTCTCTCCTTTCCCTGGTTCCTTGTTTCACTAAGATGGATTCATTGCCTTGCTTCATATGAAGCATTTTTCCTTCCTATTATCCTGTTTTAGTCACATAGGTCTGTTTCTAAACCCAGAGCTGATTAGGCTTGCGGCTTCAGCCCTCTTAACCACTGCTCTTTGTTCTGTATTTGATCCACGACAAGATGTTTATGTTTCAGAAACTTGGTATTACCTTTTATAATTTTACTTTTTATTTTTACCTATTATTTTTATGGGTATGGAGTAGGGAGATAAGATTGTTGAACATCACTTTATAGTACAATCTTAACTAGAAGCAAACAAAGCTTTTTTCTTGACATAATTTCCTTACATAATATTTTCAAAAATATTATACCTTCCACCTCTCTTTCCCTTTTATTAAGTTCACCCATAACTTTAGAGCAATTTTTATAAATAATAAACCTTAAAGCCAGACCATTAAACTACAGAATTTATTTGGATTTTATCTTTTTTCTACTAAGTTGTGCTGTTTGTTTGTTTTTTCCTGTCTCAGGATACAATTCATTGCATTGTCATATCTTCTTAATCTCCTCCAAATTTTAACCATTCTTCAGTCTTTCCTTATCTTTCACAAGGATACTTACCAGTTACTTGGTAGAATGGCTTTCAAATAGGTCTTGCCAAATGGGTCTTGCTTTTCTTGGTGCATAATTTCAAGACACCACGCCCATGAGTATCGCTGGTCTTGTTAATCGTAATCACAAGGTCAAAGTGGCCAGGATTTTTCTCTGTAAAGTTACTATTTTTCCCTCAGTAAATACTAAACATTTTGGGGAAAGATAATTTTAGACCATACAAATATCATGTTTCTGTTTAACTCCTGCCCCTTAATTTTACATCTCTTAGTGAATCTTGCCTGGAGGCTTAGTGGTGATTTACTATTTTCCTTATTCTATCTTCACTTACTGAAATTTTTCTGTCAAGAAAAATATTCTCTATTCCCCAGTTGTTCACTTATTTATTTGTATCTGTACTGATTTAAAAAAAAAAAACAACTCTGAAATATAATTTACAACCATAATTATTTCTTCTGTTGCTCAAGTTGTTTCAATTTCAGCCATTGAGAGCTCTTCCATGTGGGGTCATGAGCCCTCTCCTGTGTTGTTGTTTTTGTACTTCTTTGCTTCCTGTAACTACAAAATGCTCCAGAAAAATTTTATATTTTTCCTGCCTTAGTCCTGAGAGCTTCTAGATCTCCAAGAAGCCTGGTGTACTTTCACTAGAGAAAGATACTTAGAAACCATGTTCAGGGGACTAGTATGCTAATTGCTAAGTGTGTTTCACTGCTTCCACTCCCTCTTAGTTGATAGGCCTGGAATATATATGTCTGTAGATTAACCCATGCATACATGCACTTACACATGCACACGTATGTAATTACCTCTGTATCTGTCTATCCATATATATAATTTTTAAAGACCACATTAATAATCCTGATTCCATATACTTTATGCTAATTGTCTCCCTTTCCTTATATGTAACTTCTTTCTGAGACCATAAGAAAAACTGGCTCTCATTATCTACTTCTAGGTTTAATCAATATAGATGATCTCATGTTTACTATAGTTTGACTTGTAATTTTTCAACTTTGGGATGAAACAATAGTGATATTTATTCTGCATAAACCACATGTCATTGAATTTTGATAATTTCCCAGGCTACTTATATGTTTTGTAATGCCCTCTTTTGATATGGGGCAGCAGCATTGAACCACAATTCTCAGTAAGCTATGAGATCACAAAGATAAACAACTAATAATCTACAGGGAATTGTGTTGCCAGCATTTTTAAAATATTGTGTTTTTGTTTTTGCATCTGATTGTGTCTTACAGTGAGAAACAGAAAAGGAAGACAATTACTCTTGGGATGAAACTTGAGATAATTGTCCAACTGTAGGCTAATGTAAGTGTTCTGAGCAGGTATAAGGTAGGCTAGGCAAAGCTATTGTTTGGTACGTTACTAATATATTGGAAATAATCTTAAAAAGAACTTATGCTTCATTATTTAAATATAACATTCTAAAGTTGTCAGTTCTCCATAAATTAATCCAAAGAATAGAGTTGCTCTTAATTGAGATGGGGAAGACTTCAGAAGGAACATGTTTGGGGTTGAGATAACAACATAAGAACAGCAATAAGAGGGTTTTGCAATCTATTAAGTTTAAAATATGTATTACTATTAGAGATACTGAGTAGATAATTTGGAGTTATGATATCTGCACTGGAGGTTCAAGTTTAGGGATTATCAGCTAAGAGTTTGAAAGAGACAGTGTGAAAATGAGTATAGATATATAAAAGGTCCAAGGACTCAATGTTGGGACACTATAGTATTTACACATTACAGTAATGAGGGAGAAAGTAACAAGTGAGACTGAAAAGGAAAGAAAGAAAAACAGGAGCATGTAGTACCAAGTAATCCAAATGAGAATGTGTTTCAGGGAAGATGGGTTAATTAATGAAATCCTACTGAAAATACAACTAAAATGAAGATTGAGAATTTTAATTAGCAACACAATGAGCTATAATACCCTTGACTAGAGTAATTTTGGTGTAACAGTGTAGCTGAAAAGCAGATTAGATTGGGTATATAAGGAACTCAGAAAAGGAATTTAGAGTATGCATAACAACTTTCCTGAATGGCAACATCAGTGAGAAAATTAGGCAATAGCTGGAGCTGGAGAAAAATTCATTTTCTTTTTTTTTTGGATGATGAACCATTCATCCTTTTTGGTTTGTTAATAGGAATAAATTGGGAAATGGGAAAATTGGTCATTCAGGGGACAAGTGATAAGTAATTATTCTTTTGTAGCTAAAAAAAGATTGGATCAAGTGTACAAGAGAGGTCTTAGATCATGATATAGAAAGCTCAAACAGAAAACTCCATTTGTTGAAGGTGAGAATGGTCAAGGAGAAGAAAAGCTATAAAGTAGTAACCTTGGAGAATAGATATGATGATGATTTAGGGCAGCATTAAAAGTTCATTTGAGGTTTAAGATAAGACATGTTAGCATGGTAGTTTTTCTATAACCACATTCACCTGCAGGGATGCAAGATTGAGTAGGAGGTAGAAATTAAGTAGGACTGGGGTTTTACCATAAAATTACAACAAAATGAGGATGTGGCAAGAGATTCATGAGAATATTTAATATAGTGCTTATATTCTTGAACCATGACAGTTAAGACAAATTAAGAAGCCATGAATGAGACAATGGACATTAAAGTGTTTTTAAGATCAGTGAATTGTGGTTCCTGATTGAATGAAAATGGTGTTGGAGTGAGAGAAGTTAAGGGAATGAGTGGGATGCTTGAAAATGAGATTTTTAAGTGTCTGATAGTAAAAAAAAAAATCTAGATTCTGACCATGGGTTTAAAAGGAAGATGGACAAGTAGGATGGAGGAATCATGAAGATGAAAATTCAGGATGTTAGAACAATCATAAGAATTTTAACAGGAATACTATCGAAGACAATAAAAGTCAGTCAAGATCCAAATGAGACTGATACAGAGTTCAGAAAATGAGTGCGCCCCTCCCCTCCCAAAAAAGACAGATACTTGAAGATACTACCTCACAATATGACATTTAAAGCTGCGGGTGAGAAGAGATTTAACAATTAGAGAGAAAATGTTTTGGAAATACCAGTAAGAATTAAATAGTGAAACTTCCCCTATTTCAAAAAGAGTCATATAAACCATGTTGAAGAAAAACACACAGTGTCAGAAAAGAATTGAAATTCCCCCAATGAGCTTACTGAGAAGGGAATGATCAGAGAAGAGTTCAGCATGTAATATATCACACTTCAGCCAGTGTGATTCGGTGGTTGAGGAGGTCATGATTCCATTCCTGGACAGGGCACATGCTTGGGGTGAGGGCTCAATCCTGATGAGAGGATGAGAGAGGCATCTGATCAATGAATCTTTCTCGTCATTGATGTTTCTATCTCTACTCCCTCTCCCTTCTTCTCTCTCTCTGAAATAAATAAAAAAATATATTTAATTTTTTTTCTGAAACAAAAACTAAGATGGACTGTAGCATAGGCCACATATACAAGGTTTTAGTATTTTAAATTAGAGGTAAGAAGAGAAGCTAAGAAAGGCAGTGCCATATAGGATGGAAGTGTTGGCCAAAGTGATGATGACTCTAGGTATAGATTTTTCTCAGTGACTAATTGAAAAAAACAAATTAGGTTAATCCTTACATTATAAAGACAGATAACAGTGAAAAGGTAAGCCCATTATATTCTAACTAGGGGCCTGGTGCACGAAATTTGTGCACTGGGGGGGGAGGGTTTCTAAGCCCAGCCTGCCCTCTCTCACATATTGGGGCACCTCAGGGGGTGTCCTACTGATGGCTTAGGCCCACTCCCTTCTCCTCTTGGGGAGTGAGCCTAAGCTTCAGTCTGGTTTCCCTTTGTGGGAAGTGACCAGGCTAATCAGGGAAGCCACCAGCCCCATCACCCCACTGCTGCAGCCACCACCAGTCACCGCAGACACCAAGGTGTTTTCATCAACACGGACTCCAGTCCCTTCACCATGAAGAAATGACAACTTTCTTTAGGCATTTTCAAGATGTGTCTTTCATAGGATATGACATTTCTTTCTATCTTTTTTTTTATCCTTACCTGAGGATATGTTTCCATTGATTTTTAGAGAATGTGGAAGAGAAGGGAAAGACAGAGAGAAATATCAAAGTGAGAAGAACACTTTGATTGGTTGCCTCCTGCATATGCCCAGACCTGGACCCCGGCCAGGGAGGAGCCTGCAACCTAGGTACATGCCCTTGGTCAGAATTGAACCCAGACCCTACAGTCAGCAGGCTGAGGCATTATGCACTGAGCCAAACTGGCTAGGGCAGGATATGACATTTCTTAGCTCTCCAGCAGTGGACCTTCATTTTTTTTCTCCAGGAGTGTGTTGGAAAAATTGTAGATTGCCTTTTTGGATTCTTATTACCCAAGTTACTAAGAATATTACCAGTGGCACACTGGGAGCTTAGCCAATGAGTGGTAAGAAAAGGTGTTTCCTCTGTAGTTCACTCTGATCATTGGCTCTACCCCTGCCCCTCCAATCCCAGCTCCACCACTGCCCAGGACTGTAACCCCTGATTGAGGCTGCAGGCCTGGGCAGTGGACCTCCAATCCCCTCAGATCGCTGGCTACACAGAGCCCAGGCCTCTGCGATCATGGGTTCTGATCCTGCCCCCTGCCATCGCTGGCTCTGCCCTTGCCCCACTGGCAGCTTCTGGCCAGGGCTACAGGCTTGGGCAGGAGAACCCCAGGCCCTGCCATTGCTGGCTCCACCCTTGAGCCTCTGGCGAAGGCCTTTAGCCTGGACAGGGGACCTCCAGCCCCCTCTGATCACCTGTTCTGCTCTTCGGACCCCCTGCCTTGCCTGCCACCCTCCTGGCTAACAGTCCTGACCACTTCAGTGAGCCAGACTGGGCACCGCCATCTTGTGGCTATGAGGGCGGTCATTTTTGTGACAGAGTGACATCTAATTTGCATATAACTCTTTTGTTAGATAGGACTAGGGGCCCAGTTCACAAATAAATTTGTGCACTCGGGGTGTTGGGGGGGGGGGCGTCCCTCAGCCCAGCCTGTGCCCTCTCTCAGTCTGGGACCCCTTGAGGGATGTCCACCTGCTGGTATGCCTGGCCAGCCTGGGTGAGGGGCTGATGGCAGTTTGCAGGCTGGCCAAACCCTCCCCGAGTACCCTACCCACCCCATAGCCTGCCACCCACCCCGCCTTCCCCACCCGCCCCACCGCCTGTGCCACACCTGCCTCCATGGTTGCACTGCCAGCCTCCATCTTGGCTGAGTTAATTTGCATATGGCCACTCTGATTGGCTGGTGGGCATGGCTTAGGCATCCCAGAGAAATGGTTAATTTCAATATTACTCTTTTATTAGAGTAGATGTGGCTATGGGCACCGCCATCTTGTGGCTATGAGTGCTGCCATCTTTGTGATGGAGTAATGGCTAATTTGCATATTACTCTTTTATTAAATAGGATATTATGTCACCTATTTTTTTTTAAGTTGAAATACAACATGCTTGCATTTGTGTAGACAAAACATGAAATGATATATTGAAATCTAAGAAT
This sequence comes from Murina feae, assembly GCA_004026665.1. NCBI lineage: Eukaryota > Metazoa > Chordata > Mammalia > Chiroptera > Vespertilionidae > Murina > Murina feae. Next base: position 75,582 of record PVJC01001976.1, on the reverse strand, counting down.
TTTTAAAGAGGGAAACGTATATTGGATTTCGACAGTGTATGTATAGTTATTGTCTGAATTTTTACAAGCATGACTACTTTATAATAAAAATTTATAAAACTATATGAGCAGGTAACAACAAAGTGTGTATATAAAGATGCCAGTTACATTTATAAAAATGTAGGGGAATAGAATGATAGCTGTGACCAGTTTAGAATGAATACCAAATTAATAATAGTAGTTATCTCTCACAGTGACATCAGAAGACATAGTGACATCAGAAGATATTAAACTTTCTAACTTTTGAATTTTTTATGAAATTTTCATTTAATTATATTTAATCATATTTAATGAGAGAAAAGTAGAGACACAGAGACACGGAGAGAAAAAAATATAGTTATGCTTATACAACCCATAAAATTTCTACAGAGAGAAACATACTGTCCATTTTTTTTCTCAAACAAGTTTATTAGTTACCAACCATATGCCAAGATGTCTCTTAGGTCTAGACAAATGGTAATTTTCAAAATACTCAACATTCCTGCCTTATTTCCATTCTAGACCAACACTATCTAATAGAGATATAAGTAAGCCACATATGTCATTTTAAATTTTCTAGTAGCCATACTTAAAACACATTTTTTGCAGGAAACAAGTAAACTCATCATATCGCTTTTTATACCAAAGTGCAGGAGACGAGTTTTTTCCAAAAACAATGAGTAGAGACAGATTCCGTCAAATATGGAGGGCCTGGCATTTCAACAACGAAAATGTGCAAGACAACTCAGATAGACTTTGCAAAGTCAGACCGTTATTGGATTTCTTTCTTCTCGTTACGACGCGATTTGGCGGGAAAATGCTTCGAATACAAAGTGTTTAAAAAAGGAAACTAGTAAAACTAGCACTAATAATATACTTATTTAATATGTAATCAATGTAAATATTACTGATGAGACATTTTACAGTTTTTGTGACATCCTCTTTGCAATCGCATGTGTTTTACACTTATAACATCTCAATTTGGTTGCTAAATTTTTATTATATATATTTGGTTTGCATTGAGTTGATAAATGTACAGTTTAAAAAGTATATTTATATATGCAAATTGTCCTTAACATATTTCAGTTTCAAATAAATGAACCAATTACCAGGGATCTTTTGCTTTAATAATTATAGTCAAATTAACAAAATTTTTAATCTTTTTTTAAATTTTATTTTAGTGATTAAAATATTATAAATAGTAGTATATATGTCTCCTTTTTCTTCTCCATTGACCTTGCCCTGGCCTCCCCTAACCCCCAACTTTTTTATCTTTTATAGAAGATTTTTATTTTGAATATTGGTTTCAACACTATGTCTGTCCAAGGCAAGTCCAGTTCTTAACTCTTGTCAACTCAGATTAGTGTCCTTCAAATTTTTCATTTATTTTTTGAGAAAAATTTATAGAATACTATCAAATATAATTGAAATCTGCATATGAGTTCACGTTGGAAAATGTGTAGTCATTACTATTGAGTTGTATTATGAAAAGGTCTTATTTCAACATAAATTCTTGTACCTGTTTAGCCAGATCACAAATTCTTTCTTAGGTACTACAAATTTTGCTTGTTCATATGCAATGTCATATCAATGAAATATATAGCTCATACTGCCATTTCTTTGGTTTAATTATTAAATATTTGGCAAGCATCCCTTTATTTCAAGAAATTATTGAATTAACGGCACAGTAAATTTTCTTTTGTCCAAAACCCAACTAATAAGAACTGGCAAAAAACACAAGATCACCAAATTTATAGTCTCTTCTCTATTTCAACAGGTTCCATAAATTGGAAGTGATACATAATACTTGCATCATATCATGAATGATTTTAACAACTCTATGCATTATATTTTTAATTTAATTTCCTCAGAAACTGAGCACAGAACTAAAACAATAAAGAAAACATCAGTTTTAATTCCAATAAATATGGAATTTTGACCTAACAAATAGCTGGAGAACTATACATCAGGACAGAAATTATTTTTTCTTTATCTAGCTGAAATTCATTTGTTAGCAGATGGAAAAGACTCAAAAACACCTAAGCTACAAGTTCTATTTTTCTGCGGCTAAATGACATGTCTTTGTCAATGTGAATGTTCTCTGAAGAAAAGTGCCTCCAAAATATTTATTGGACAGTGTCTCTCATAATGTATGATTCATCTAAAGCTAAGAAAAGTATCTACAATGTTTCAAATTTTGAATTAAACATATTTTTATATTGATGGAAAATTTTCATATTCTAAGAGTCATTGTTTGATGGCTTAATTAAAGATTTCATTTTTGTAAAATGTCCTTTTTAATCTTTCCTCTTAATTTTATAACAGGTTCCATAACAGAAATAATTTCTTCATCACTCCATCTATACTAATAAAAGGGTAATATGCTAATTAGACTGGATAGACAGGCTGTCTTCTAGATGGGTAATGGAAGAGGAACCTTCCCCTGATCAGCCTGGTCGCCTCCCACAGAGGGAGGCCAGACTGCAGCTTAGGCCCACTCTCAGCAGGGAATAGGCCTAAATCTTCAGTAGGACATCCCCTGGGGCTCCTGGACTGTGAGAGGGGGCAGGCTGGGCTGAGGGACCCCCACCACGTGCACAAATTTTCATACACTGGACCTTTAGTATAAAAATAATTTCTTTATTTTGAGAGAATGACAGACATGGTAGAGCCTGTCAAAATTAAAAATTTATATCCTGTTTAAAAACTAAATTAATAAAATTGAGAAATATTAATTTTTTTCATTAATTTTTGTTGCTTTTACATTTTAGGCAGATAACCTAAATTATTAATTCTTTGTTTTAGATTGTTAAATTCTAATTTGAATATATTTAGAGTTGGCAAATATATTTCATGTCTTTTTCAATGATTAGGGTGTTAGGATTTAGATCGATCCTCCTATTGTTTTCTCATTACTGTTTTTAAAAACTACTCTAAACATTTTTGCTCATAGTGCTTTTAATTGGATATGGGTGTTTTTTTTTCTTTTCAATTATTTGAAACATCTGCCAAAGCAAGCAAACCTATACACCCGGCTTATGAAGCACAGGCAGGCTCTCAGCTAGTAGAAAGAGCAAGTCAGATGGGGGTCGAGGTGTTATATACTATACTCTCTTCTCTATAGGGCTCAATATTCCTCTGCTGACAATTTTGGTACAGATGAATTATCAAGGCCCCTTTTTTTTTACTTTGTTGTGGCTTTCCTGAAATTCATGAAAAGCACCCAGCATTTTTATCTGGCCAAGTCTTGAGACTGCTGGCTTTTCTGCTTAGGGAGTAAAACTGCCTTATTTTCCTTTCCTCTTCCCTCCTCCCTTTCTGCATTCTCTCATTAGGGAAGTTTTTTAACCATTTTTTCTCAAGGTACACTTGTCTGGGGAAGATAATGGTTTGTTCCTTACAAGCTGGCAAAAAATTGCCCACAATGTTTGGCCTTGTTTTAACTTCCCTGCCTCAGTTTCCCTATTTCACCTGCTCTGGAATCCTATAACAATAGTACCAGTTTCCATGTCGCCATTTCATTCTGCACAGTAGTGTGTTCATTTTAAATTAAAAATGTGTCCATACTTATTTGTAAATTAAAAATAGTTTAATTATATCATAACTAAAACCCTTAGGTATTTTATTTAATAATCAGTTACAAGTTATTTACATGATACTCTTACTTGTGCTGGCCATATAAAATATTCAAATAAACATTAAAATATTACATTAGTTTGTAAAAGATCATTTAAACTAAATGAATGTTGGTATCAACTAGATTTTCAATGCATTTATGTGTAATACTGAAAATAATGAACATGTCCAACATACACAATTAAATAAAACAATAAAAGTTTAAAGTGGAACAATAATTAAAGGAAGTGAAGTCTTACCCAAACTACAAGGATATTTATTGAAAATTATTCACATGTCTTCAGCTTTAAAATTTCTAAATGTGCCACTAACCACATTCCAAGTTCTCAATAGCTACATGTGACTAAAGGCCACTGTATTGGAGAGTACAGTTTTGGACATTTGAAAAAAACATTTCCTTGACCATTATGTAAACGATGGTATTATACTAACCCTTCTCTGGACCTCCATTTCTTCTTCAATACAATTGAGATAACATGCTTCAAATTTCATAAGAGTATTATAGAGCTCTAGTGGAGATGTCATGTTGGAGGTGTGTGGGAACATGCCAAGGTCCTCAGATAGTCAAGGCGAATGGGAGCACAGAGGCCTTGTTACCAATACACCAGAATGGCTAAGGCCACTCTGAGCATGAGCCCAATCACGGTGCCCAAGGCCAAGATACCATGAGTGGGTGCAAGGACACATGGTACACTGTGCCCTTCTGTAACTCAAATGATTGATGTCACTGTTGGCAGGTAGCCTTGGGGTAATATACAGGTTATTGACCAGAGAGAGGCTAGAGAGAGCTCAGAGAAGCACAGGCTGTAGGGAAAGGGAATGAAGCTCCTATGTGTGTAGGAGAGAGGTGAGCTCAGACAGAGCTAAGAGCTGGTACTGCTATGATGAAAGGATAAGAGCTCACAGAGAGTTCAGATATAGCTGCCATGTTAACCAGCCAGTGTGCTGGGCAGGGGAGACAGGAGAAGCTGCTGAGCTGGACAGGCCGCTAGAGAAGCTGATGAGGCAGAGAGTTCAGGAACCACTATGATGTGAGTCTAGGAGGCAGCGTCTGCTCAGATCATAGCTGTGGTTACAGAGGCTGATGCTGCTTTATGGGAAAGATGTGTCCAACTGCCTGCCTGCATGAATTTTGCTGTGAAGAATTGTCTTGTCTGATGGCTAATGTGGCCCCTGGCTTCTGCAATAAAGACACATTCTTATATATCCACAACTTCTCACAGCCTCTCCATCTAAGACCCAACTCTAAGGAGGTCCACCCCAAGGCAGAGGATAGTGAGCAGAAGATAAAGGAGGAACTTGGACTAAGTTACCAACAGTTAGTACAGTGGGCAGGGTTTGAGGAAGAACCAGCATTGGCATAGTCGGGAAGAATTTAGAAGACTACATGGACTCAGAGCAATTCTGAGCAGCAGTGCTGAGCAGTGTTCTTGCTGGCTCTGACAAGGTGTTGATTAATAATAGTTATTTATCTTTTTAAGTCTCTAAGCCATCTCTTAAAAATTCTTTATATAATTTTTAATATTCAAGATAGTGCTATTATTCATTCAGAATTACAGATTTAGAGTAAATATATCTAGGTATTTTAAGTGGGATAATTTTTAAATTATAAAATATAATCCTCAGTAAAGGTAATATTTTTTTCTCAAAGCAAGTGGCTTTTATAATTATTAACTAGAGGCCTGATGCACAAAAATTTGTGCACTCGGGGGGAGGGGTCCCTCAGCCCGGCCTATGCCCTCTTGCACTCTGGAACCCCTTAGGAGATGTACACCTGCTGACTTAGGCCCGTTTCCTAGTGGGAGTGCACTGACTGCCTGGGGGAAGCCCCTGCATTGAGTGTCTGTCCCCTGGTGGTCAGTGTGTGTCATAGTGACTAGTCATTCCCAGTCGTTCTGCTGTTAGGGTCAATTTGCATATTATCCTTTTATTATATAGGATAGAGGCCTGGTGCATGGGCAGGGCCCGGCTGGCTTGCCCTGAAGGGTGTCCTGGATCAGGGTGGGCATCCCACGGGGGTGCCTGGCCAGCCTGGGTGAGGGGCTGAGGGCCATTTTCAGAATCGCCGCATCTTCTTCAGCATTAGGGTCCCTGCTGGGGTGCCTGGCCAGCCGAGATAAGGGACTGATGGCTGTTTGCAGGCTGGCCACAGCTCCTTTAGTGTGGGGGTCCCCACTGGGGTGCCTGGCCAGCCTGGGTGAGTGGCTGATGGTTGTTTGCAGGCTGGCCACTGTCCCTTCAGGGTGGGGTCCCTATTGGGTGCCTGGCTAGTCTGGGTGAGGGACTGATGGCTGTTTGCAGGCTGGCCAAGCCCCCGCAGCGGGAACCCTCACCCCATGAGGGTGTGGCCATCCTGTGTGAGAAGCTGATGGCTGTTTGCAGACTGGCCACAGCCCCCAGCGACCCAAGCTCCCAGCAAGGCTCTCTGGAAGCAGGTATCTGGGATTTATTTATCTTCTATAATTGAAACTTTGTTGCTTTGAGCGGAGCTCAGGTCCTACCAGGGCAGGTGGGAAGCTTGGCTTCTTCCATCGCTGTCACTGGGGCAACAAAGACTCCTGCTTGCTCTAGCTCCATGGCTGCTGGCCGCCATCTTGGTTGGGATAATTTGCATATAGTCACTCCAATTGGCTGGTGGACATGGCTTGGGGCATAGCAGAGGTGCAGTCAATTTGCATGTTTCTCTTTTATTAGATTAGATATTATATTATTATTATTACTGAAAATAAAGAATAAATATATAGTTTTTTTTCTAATGAACATTCAATAAAACTGAAAAGAAGATGAAAGTTTACTTGTAGTTTGGTCATTAATAAGAGTCTGAAATATATACTATGATTCCATTTCTTATTACAAACCTCAATAGCTTTCTTTCTATCATGAATAATATGCTATGAACTCAACCTTTTTAAAAAATAATTTCCAATTCATTATATATCTATTACATTTAATACTTTTTGTTTGACTGGGAAGTATGTCATTATACTTCAACTAAATTTCATATTCTAAAGTAGCACAATTAACACTTCTTTAGTGAAAGATTCTAACACTTCAGTATTACCTTTTCAAATCCTTCTCACTTTGTAGTGTAAGCTTGGCACAAATCCCAGAATGTGATTCTGACACACCATTTTGCTCACCTTAGGAACAAGCTTTAAAAAAGTAATTTTTTGTTAACAACAATAATTGATCTCAGCCTATTTCCCTATACTGCTTATCTATAACCAAATATTCTGTAAATATCAAGGCAAGACTATACACTATAAAGATATATATATATATATATATATATATATATATATATATATATATAAAATAAAAGAGTAATATGCAAATTGACCATTACCCAAGACACCTAAACCACACCCACCAGCCAAGCCATGCCTCCCAGCCAACCAGAGCAGCTGTATGCAAATTATCCCAGCCAAGATGGAGGCCAGCTGCCATGGAGCTAGAGCAAACCAGAGGCTTTGTTGCAACTGCCTGCCTAGGCTGGCTGAGCTTCTGCTCACGGCCATGCCCACCAGCCAATCAGAGTGGCTGTATGCAAATTAACCCAGCCAAGATGGAGGCTGGCAGTGCAGCTATGCACTGGGAGCCTCTGCGGCCGGCATAGCTGTGCCAGGTGTGTCAGCTCAGTGGGGGGGGTCCGGCCTGGGTCCTCCACAGGGCTTGCAGGAACAGCCATCCTGGGTCCGCTGCCTGGTTCTGCCCTGGGGGCCTCCACGGGGGCATGTGGGAGCACCTGTCTAGGGTCCACTACCTTCATCTGCCCCCCAGGGGCCTCCACAGGGCGTGTGGGAGTGTCTGCTGCACAGTATGGGGAATCTGAAGCCAGTCCGCTGCCCAGCTCCACCCCGGGTGTGTTTGTTCAGCAGCAGGGCCCCACCGAGGGATCCTGCACCAGCGTCTGCCCCTGGCTTTCCACCCAGCTCTGCTCCAGGTGTGTCTCCTCAGCGGTGGGGGCCCACCAGGCATGTGTGATCATGAGCCCTCTGGTGGGAAATGTCTAGGCCTGCACTCACCAGCCCTCCCACCTCCCAGTGCACGAACCCTGAGGGGCTGTGGGCAGCCTGAAAATGGCCCTCAACCCCTCACCCAGGCTGGCCAGGCATGCCAGCAGGTGGACATCTCCCCCGAGGTGTCCCAGACTGCAAGAGGGCACAGGCCGGGCTGAGGGACCCCCATCCCCCGAATGTACAAATTTTTGTGCACCGGGTCCTTAGTATATATATATATATATATATATATATATATATATATATAAAAGATTTAGAATTTAGGGCACTTACAATCTCATGAGTGAAATAGAAATTGTAAATAAATAAGTTGAAAAGATCAATGTACAAATATAAACAAAGAAACCCAGGCCAGATACATCAGAATGCAAAGGAAAAAGGGGTGTTGATATACTATTAACTCAAGTAATCCGAACTCAAGTAATGGATAGGATATTGCCATAGTTCAGATGTGGATATTGGGTAATCTAAATGGAGCCAAGCAGGGTGAGCAAGGTCTACAGGGCAGACAAGTTCTGGGTATATTTGAGAAATTGCAAGAGGCAAAGAAGACATGAATTTGAAGCACATTATGGACATAGTACATTGTGAAAATACAAGATGATGAAAGAGAGTTTGAGGCATACAAAATTGTGGTGGGCCTTCCATGACAGGCGAAAGGGGCTGGAACTTGCTCAGAAAACAATAAGCAGGCTTGACCTGAGTGGCGATGGTTAAATGGAATGCAATGTTAATGGACAGAAGAGAGAACACCATGGAGTATTGTCATTGAAGTTTTGAATATGGATCTCTCACCATTATTATCCTAGTGCATCAAACATGTTTGTTATGTTACCAAACTGTAATTATTACAACAAAAAGTGGACCCACAAATGTGAAAAAAATATTCAACAAAATAATAATAAAGTTAGGAATGATATTATTTATTTCAGGGTTACTATGTGCCAGATGCTCACCTTATATCACATACCATCAGTTCCTTTTGAAGGAACAGATTTTCACTAGTGATTAACTAGTCAAAGGTTTGCGGTTAGTGTCAGGCTGAGCCTGAGTGTCTGAGCCCAAGAGGTCAGAACACGTGATCACTATTCCTGATTGTTAAGGTGATATTTTATTTATTCAACCTGGAAGAGAGACAAATATTTTGACCTGAAAGATAATTTGTTTCTATTTCTTTTTTTCTTTTTCTTTTTTTCCTTTGGGAGACAATTTACGACACAGAGAGTTTAAATGATGTTCCAGAGATTCAAAGTTTCCTTGTGAAGACACTTGTGTAAAATGAACACTTGATGTTACGTCGATGAATGGAAAGAGGAATGAACCTAGTTTTATCTATAGTTGCGTTTTGTTTGTTTTTTTAGCACTTAGCATATTTCATGGATTTAAATAACACAAAAACAAATGGTGGCTTACATAGCTCTTATTAAATGTACACAGGATCAATTAATGTGACATGTAAGTAATCATGTAGTTAATATGGATGTTTGGAATCCTGTAAACAAAAACATAAGTAAATAAGCCATATACTGTGTGATTAAGTGGGGAATAGTTAGATTTAGCTACAATTTTGGATTATAAGAGACTGTATGCATGAATATGAAATAATTCTAAAAACCATACACTGTAGCTCTTTTGCTTTATGCAAATGTATAAACTGAGACTACTACCGGCTAAATTACTTGCCAAGGGTCCTGTGATTTGTTAATGAGTAAACCACATCTGGTGTGTTGCACAGGAAAGTCACCAATTCACTGGTTCTTTTTGTGTGTGTTGGGGGGCAGGGAGGCAAAGGGATTGTAGTTGTTTGGAGGAGACTGGAAAAGTAAATTTAATTTGACATTAAATGTTAACAGAAGACAGATTGATGAGTTTAAAATAGAAAGAAGAAAAAGAAGAAAGAGGAGGAGAAGGAGAAGGAGCCAGTGAAAGATGTTTAACCCAGAATATTTTTTCCTGAGACAGTTATTTCATACAGAATTTATATAAATTGTTCTAGATTAGAATGGAAGAAAGGGAGGAAGAGGAGTGGAGAAAAAGGAAGAAAAAATAAAGAAATAGAAAAATAACACTTTATTCAATAGAATTCAATAACTTGCAAATTAGTTTTGAAGAAAGACAGCTTATCCAGATGGCACAGAACCAAAACTTAGTTGAAACCACCAATAAGGGAAAGACAGAGAGAGAGAATCGCATCCACTGGCCTGTCTCCAAGCTCATTGCAATCAAATTAAATGTTCTCGCGTATTTTTTTTTCTAGACCTCCAGGCACCCAATTCTCCATCTTTTCCCTTAGTGGTTAATTTTATGAATTTATATTAAGCTAAAATTAGCTAAAATATAATTTTAAAGTTAATAACATAAATTTTATAACCATTCTAAGTTTTTTAAAAAAAAAACAGCACACATAAGAAAAATCTGTTTGACATCCATTATTTCATCCTCTCAATTTTATTTAAATTTATTGAAGATAAAACTCAGTACTCAGCACTAAAACTGAACGATTACCATTACACATACTATAAACAAAGGAGAAAAAAAACTATCAAATGTTTTCTTTATGAAACATCCTGTCTTTAGTTCAAAGTTTATCATCACTCATAAAAGAAGCTTTCTCAAATCATACTAGAAGACCAAGGACCAGCAAACTATGGACCAGGGGCCAAACCTGGTCTGCCATGTGTTTTTGTAAATAAAGTTTTATTGGAACACAATCAACTCCCTCCCCTTTTTTTATCATATTATTTATAGCTGCTTTCATGCTACTTTACGGAGGAGGGTCATAAGGAAAATAGATTTTAATATTATTGTGAAAGTATTATCCAGATATTTTATACCAATTGGTTTGCTGTATCGGTCTCTTTTCAGCAGGAAATCAGAGTCTGCTTCTCAGGTCAGATTCGAACTATCAGAAATCTTACCCAGTAACAAAGTTTGCCTAGTGATTTAAAAAATACAGGTAAGCAAGGGCATAGACATAGTAGAGAGAGAACCTGGACATTTCAGGAAGATCCTATTCTTCCTTCATACCACATCTGCTCCCTGTTCTAGAGAATTGCATGTGATTTGCAAGAGATGTTTGTGAGATACCTGCTATTTATAATACAGACCATTTTCTCAAAATTCTTATGCTCTGAAGCTCATTTAAGTTATGTAATATCCTTGTTTTATACTCAGAATATTGTATAGCTTATTTGACATTCTGTACTGTCATGCATTATGAATTCATAATTTACCATCTACTCTAATAAAAGAGTAATATTGAAATTAACCATCTCTCTGAGATGCCTAAGCCATGCCCACCAGCCAAGCCATGCCCACCAGCCAATCAGAGCAGCTGTATGCAAATTAACTCAGCCAAGACGGAGGCAGGCAGCCATGGAGGCAAGTGCAGCCCAGGTTGAGGGGCGGGCAGGGCGGGTGGCAGGCCAAGGGGTGGGCGGGGTGGGGCAGGTGGGGCAGGCAATGGGGCAGGCGGGCGGGCTTGGCCAGGCTGCAAACTACCATCAGCCCCTCACCCAGGCATGCCAGCAGGTGGACATCCCCCGAGGGGTCCCAGACTGTGAGAGAGCACAGGCCGAACTGAGGGACCCCCCCTGAGTGCACAAATTATTGTGCACTGGGCTCCTAGTAAGTAATGATAATAGTAAACAGGGGTATTTTGCTGAAAACATTATACAAATAAGGACTATTCCTTATAGCAAATGAAGCTTCTCTCCTTAAATAGAAATAGAGAGAGAAATAGAATGGAGATGGAAATGTCTGCAGTTCACTGGATCCTGGGGAATCTAATTTCTCCAACTGTGTGTAGAGAAAAGAAGAGCTGTGATAGCAATGCCTGTAAGGATTGTGGTTTTTATGTATTTCAATTTTATGTCATTTCAAATGACAAATATCTTGGTAACTATTTCATGAGCAAAAGTGTGTGAAGAGATTTTCAAATGGATCTGTAATATTCTGTAAAACATATGAAAGAAAAATCAATCTAAAAACTATAGAGCCATAAAGAACTACATATTGGTGATAGTTATATTTAAAAGTAATACAAGGGGAGTTTTGGATGGACCTGAATAGCATTATGTTAAGTGAAATAAGCCAGTCAAAGAAAGGTAATTATCACATGATCCCACCCATTTTTAGAATATAATGAACAACATAAACTAATAAACAAAAATAGATACAGAGACAGAGAAGTATCAGGTCATTCAACCTAAGAGGGAAGGCTGGAGGTGGGGGAGTGGGGTAAGAGATCTACTAAAGGACTTGTGTGCATGCAAATGAGCATAACCAATGGACAGACAGTAGGGGGGTGAGGGCATATGCTGGGAGGTGGGAGTGGCTGAGGAGATGTCACTGGGGGGAATGGGAGATTATGTAATACTTTAAACAATAAAGAATTAAAATAAATAACACTAAAAAAAGAATACAAGGAACTAAAATTATATAAGAAAAGAATTAAAACTTCAGAGGGGACAGTCAGAAACCCATATGATAATGCATAATTACTGATCTAAAAAACAACTTGAGAGCCTGGCTGGCTTGGCTCAGTGGTTGAGTGTTGACCTATGAACCTAGAGGTCACATGCCTGGGTTACTGGCTCAATTCCTAGTGTAGGGTATGCAGGAAGCAGCTGATTAATGATTCTTTCTCATTATTTCTATCTCTCCCTCTCCCTTCTTCTCTGAAATCAATAAAAATATATTTTAAAAAAATCAACTTGAGATGCTATCTCAGAATTCAGGCAGTTGGACATCCTTAGCACTGCTGTGGAGGTGGGAGAGGCTCCTACCACCACCGCTGTGCTCACCAGCCATGAGCTGGCTTCTGGCTGAGCAGTGCTCCCCCTGTGGGAGCACACTGAACTCCAGGGGGCAGCTCTTGTATTGAGTGTCTGCCCCTTGGTGGTCAGTACAGGTCATAATGACTGGTCGTTCCACCTTTCAGTCAATTTGTATATTAGCCTTTTATTATATAGGATATTTTCATGTATATAAAAATACATTATCTATATGTTGTAATAAAAATATCTCAACACATTCTATATAAAAAACATACATTATTAACATGTTAAATACATTATGATAAAATACATACAAAGCTTTAAAACATACAAAAGCCTATATTATTGTGGCCCCATAAATAATTAATAAATTTCTAAAAAAAGGCAAATATGATTTACAGAAAATTCATGTTAGTGATTACTGCTGAGGAGTGCAAGATATGCTTAGGATCCTGGATGGTTGTATACACAGGAGTTAGCACAAAAATATACAGACACATACATATATGCATAATTTCAATGGTGGAATCATATGAAAACTGCATGTGACTTGTTTTATAATTTGAGTAGGCTTTCACTTAAAACAAATCATAAATTATATATTTTCTCTCTATTTCTAACTCTCATTCAATCTTAAATACAATTTAGCTGTGTCCTTCTTACTCCATTTTCTTCTTCCAACATACTTGTATGCTCAAGATCATTATCCATGCCCAAAGGTTGTTAACAAAATATCTTCCTAAAGGTAATTCTAGTTCTAACAAAAATGTAAGTGAAATAAAAGAAGCAACAATTTTTTTACTAGGAAAAAACATAACGTGTGGATCCTAGGATATCATGTAGGGATCATCTATACTAATAAAAGGGTAATATGATAATTAGAATGGACATCTTCCAGACAAAGCTATGGTGGTGGGGACTGAGGTAGAGGCAGTTAGGGGCGATTAGACCAGGAGGGGAGAGCAGTTGGAGGTAATCAGGCCAGTGTGGGGGGGGCAGTTGGGGGAGAGCAAGCCAGGAGGGGGGATCAGTTGGGGGTGAGCAGGTCGACAGTGGGGGAAAGTTGGAGGTGAGCAGGCCAGCAATGGGGGGCAGTTGGAGGCCATGGGGCTGGCAGAGGAGGACAGTGGGGGCCATGATGCTGGCAGAGGAGAGCAAGTTGGGGACAAGCAAGCCAGGGTCAAGAAGGCAGGCAGAGGGGAGTTGGGGGTGAGAAGGTTGGTGGGGCAGCAGTTGGGGGAGAGCAGGCTAGAAGGCAGAGTGGTTAGGGACAATCAGGCAGGCAGGCAGGTGAGCTGTTAGGAGCCAGCAGTCCTGGATTGCGAGAGAGATGTCTGACTGCTGGTTTAGGCCCAATTCCACAGATTGGGCCTAAACTTGCAGTCAGACATTCCCCAAGGGGTCCCAGATTGGAGAGGGTGCAGGCTGGGCTGAGGGACTCCACTGCACAAATTTCATGCACCAGGCCACTAGTGTATGTATAAAAATACACTTTTCTATAAATGAACATCTAGGTTTTTTCCAATCTTTTTGTATCATAAAGAAACCAAATGCTTACTTATTTATATAACTACACAGTCACGATAATTTTAAAAAAATAAATTCCAAGAAAAATGATGGTAAGAATAGTAGTTATGTATATTTTTAAGACTTTGATATTATTGTCAAATTATCATCCAGCTATGTCATACAACTTTACATCAATTGGTCACATCAAAATGTAACAACTCATAGTATCCACTTTCTATTTCCCAATTGATATGTATTATATTCTCATGGTCAGCTCTTTCTATTTAATATTTTTTCTATTACTTTTCAGATGATCTTTTTCTTTAAATGTAGTTATGATTTTTGAATCCTCCTGCCTATCTTAAATGTGATCTCATCTGTACAAGATCTGACAGAAATTTCTTTATCTTTCTGGAATATTATTTCTTATTTTTATTAATCTTTTGGTATCCATACAAGGTGGGAGAGAATTAGATAGTTGTTACTCATGCATTTTCCCCATAGGTTTTGAGTGGTTTTATTTCTAAATTAGAAAATATTGATTAAATAATTCTTTTGAAAATACTTTGAAGGTAGACACTGATATAATTAGGAATATGACAAATAACTGCTAATACAATAGAGGAGTTAAAAACAACTAAATCATAGTTCAGAAAATAATTTAAAACAATAGAAACTAAATGAGGTAACAACTTTAGAAAATAACCTAAAACATAGAATATTAATAAAAATCAGTTGAATTTTTCAGTTTAATTCCGTAGATATTTATTGAATACTTGGTATGTGTCATGAGCAAGACAAAGGCTCTCCATCCATGTTTAGTCTAGTACAGAATACATTAAATTAATAATTATAAAAGTGATATATGCCACCAAAAGAGAAGTTTGGGATGATTAAGGTGCATTTAAAAGATTTCCTAAAGAAGTTGGAGAAAGCCCTGAAAAATTATCACATACATGTGTTCTTCCTCATCATCACTGATAAGCTATGCATCAGCCAATATCATATTTAATATTGAATATTAGGAAGGGAACACATTTAATGTAATAAATATGATAAGGATAACTGCTGCCATCAGTAATACTTTTATGTATGCTCTCACTAAGACAAAAGGTACAAAGAATAATTCAATAATAATCTTATGGGAAAGAAGCAGATTGATGAAATAACACTTATTTCAGAGAATTAAAAAAAAGATGAAACGCTCCATTAGTACTGATTCAATATCAACACACATATTTTAGGGTATTACTCTAATCAGAAGACTAGGTTAAAAGAAAACAGAAATAGTGAACAAAGAGTTTTCAGCCTGGTGAATGAAAACAGGCAATAAATGACTGCTTTATAATGTTATTAAGAGAAGTACAAAGAGTGAACATAGAGTTTCATGGTAATAGGAATGCCAACTAACCACTTTGTAAACAAATCAGAACAAGGCTTCCCAGAAGATGTCAAGAAAGTCAAAATAGAGCCACGTAGGATAAAAATGAATAGATAGAAAGATCTTTCCAGATAGCAGAGCTACTGATTTAAAAATACAATGTAAGAGAGGCCTCAGTATATTTTATATGTTGCAAAGAAATCAGTATGGCTGAAGCATCCAGTAGGAGACTGGAAAATAAGAAATCAGTTTGCGAGTCAATAATAGTTCAATCACAAAAATAATTTAGACCTTTCTACAAAAAACAGTGTGCAATAATGAAAGTATTATGAGCAGTGGAGTGACATTATCAAATTAGTTTCTTAGAAATGCATTAAAAAATTACAGTGCATGTTTAAGGATTATTGTAGTAATTCCGGGTTATAAATGGCTGTGACCACAACTAGTATAGTGACAATGTGGGGTTGAAAAGGAAAGACTAAAGTCTAGAGATAATAAGACCATAGAACTCATGGACTTGGAGGAGCTGGCAATGACTCCATGATGGGTGATGGTACACAAACTGAATTTGAGAACATAGGGGCAAAGAACTATAAACGTAAAGATGTAAATTGTAAATATAAAGATGATAAATTTTGTTGTGGCCATGTTGAGTTTGAAGTGCTTATGCAGTGTTCCAACTGGAAATGCCCACTGTGTAGTCCCTTGACCAGAAAGATGTGGAGTGGAGAGGAAGAAATGAGAGTTTTCATTGTATGCAAGAAATCCTAATTCCAGCCGTTGGAGATGCAGATAATAACTTAAGGTGAGTAGGTAAGACAGTTTTCTTCTCTTCCCAGTAGAACTAGTGGAACAAAGACATTTTTTAAACATTTTTATTAATCCATTTTGCAAGTGATGAACTTTAGAGCTTGTTATTTAAATGTTGGCACAGTCAGCAAGAGATAGGATTATCTGTACCAGTTAGCTATTCTCGCCTAAAATTTGTTAACTAAGATTGAATAAGTCATTGGATTTCAGAGTATGGGATCTTAGCATAGAAGAACTTTCCCTAGTAACACATAACTGAAAAGATTATGGAGACATATATTCTTACCTGTTAAAATGATCTGAAATTTCTTTAGAAATAAAGAAACAAATTAGCATAAATGGCTTAAGGAAAGTGTTATCATATGGGGAAAGGGAATAACAATGAGATAGGTACTATTCTGAGCAATAAATGGTTATAAATAAGTACCTCTCAATAATAACCCTAAATGTAAATAAATTGCTACAAACAAAAGGTGTAGGGTAGCTTAATGGATAGAAAAACATGATCCAACCATATGCTGCCTACAAGAGACCCACCTCAAAACAAAAGACACACACAAGATGAAAATGAAGGGATGAAAAAAAGTTTCCATGCAAATGGAAAAGAAAAAAAAAGCTGGTGAAGCAATACTCATATCTGACAAAATAGACTTTAAAAGCATCATGCTAAGTGAAATAAGCAAGTTGGAGAAAGATAAATATCATGATCTCACTCATTTGTGGAATGAACAACATAAACTGATGAACAAAAATAGAGCCAGAGGGGGGAAAATATTCTAGAATATAATAGAAGTAATCCTGTTATTTGCAGATTCTTAATATTTCTTACAACTTTTATGATATACTATGTTAGTACAGTTTTGGTAACATTATTATACTTAAAAACCTTTTATTCTTGAAATATTAATGTTTATTGCATGTAATATTATTTTTGTAAGATAATTTTTCTTGAATAATTGGTGTTTATTGCATGTAACATCATATTTAAAATCATTTTTCTTGAGATATTAATGTTTATTGCATGTAACATTATTATATTTAAGATCATTTTCTTGAAATATTAAGATTTATTGCATGTAACATTATATTTAAAATCCGTTTTTTTAAATAAAAGACTGGAAAAAAAAGAAACATTAAGGTAAATATTTAAATTTAGAGTTTAGATTTGTTTGGATTACTAAACTTAGGATTCTAGATGTCAATAATTGTCTAGAAATGTGATTTAAAACTATAACAACCAATAAATGAGTAAATTGTAAAAAAAAAAAAAAATGCAGATGAGAAAACCAGGAGGCACAGAAAACAACAACAAAAAAAAAGGCCAATAAGGTATTTCTCAATAGCCAATTTTGATTAATTTAACAATAATTATATAGTGGCTACTATAAGCTAGCCATTTGGTTACAAATAGGAGATTCAGTTTTGGTTTCTAGGGATTGTAGTTTATTACTTAACTAGGAAATAGACTTGAGAGTAATAGTTCCCTTAACTGGGTGCATCATCGACTGAAATATCGAGTCCCATTCAGTCCTTACCAAGAATTTTAATAAGCATGATAAGAAATCAAACTCTAGTCTCAAAGAACTAAAGGTCAATTGCTTTCAAAGACACAAAACATTAATTTACTCAAGATTTCTCTCATTTACTATGCCTGGAAAATTTTAAACAGTATCTTTGACCCTTTTGGCCCTTTCACTATGGTGCTATTCTTTATAGGATTTGTGTTGGGAGATGGTGAGTGACTTGGTTGTGTTTTTGCAGAAAGTAGCTGGTAATTTTTGCTACATATAAACTCAAGCCAGGAGACCCCTGGAGGTAAACGGTGGTAACTAACTAACTTAGTGAACATACAACCTGAGCGGGTAGATGTCCTAGACTCTTCGTAAGGAAGGGGTAAGGAGGGTGCAGTCAAAGAGGAAGAGGAGGAAGAAGAAGAAGAGGAGGAAGAGGATGAAGAGAAAGATATGGAGGAGGAAGAGGATGGGAGCCTAGTCTGCAGCTGAGAATTACTTTTCTTAATATAAAGCAACCAGTCAATAGCCTGGGGCTGTTGGCTTACAACTTTGTTTTCAGAGGCTACTGTCAGTCCACGGCTGTTACTGGTTTTAGTAGGAAAAGCCTCTTCTATCTTCTCCATTTTTTCAAGGTTGTCTTCAAGGGCTTCATTGGGTTGATTTTTTTTCATAGGGAATAGGAGACAAGATGAGAAAGAAGTCTCTGGTATTGAAAGAATAAAAACTAATTTCATCTCTATTTTCCCCTCAGAACTGGGCTCAAGTATTGGTATGACAGATAGCATTGCACCACGAGGATCTTTTTTTCCTGTAAGATGAGTGCAGTGAGTTTTTATGCAGGAAGCACAAGATAAACACGCTACGTAATTTGATGAAAGGCGGGGACCAGGATGAGGATTTGGCTTTCCCCTCATTCTTCGAAAGATAATTTGCCTACTGAGATCCCTTTGGATTCTGGTCTTAGAGAGAGAATTGATAATTTTATTTACAACATCACCAGGGACAGTCCCACCTTTAACAATGCAAGGATAAATATAATCTAAAGTCCATGGGATTTCTTTATTTGAATATTTCTTTGCGTAAAGATCCAAGTTGCTTTTGCTCTGGATTCTGGAGCCCCGTGTTGTGGCAGCGGTGCTCCTGATGAAGTATTTAGATCTCAATAACGATTGACCTGAGAGATGTGCTTTGAGACGGGGTGACGACTCATCTGCGACGCCGTGCTTGTCATTTGGTGAACTAGTGCTTTGAAACTTGGAGTCACTAACTGGTGAACTGAGGGTCCTGGAGGTATGATCCAGTGTAAGCACTGTGTGGGATTTGGGCTGGAACAATGGCAAACTCCGAGTCTGATGGACAAAATGTGGTAAAGGTGATTTCCTTGGTTTTGAGTTAGACAATTGTAAGCTCAGAACACAAGAATTAGGGCTCAATGCAGGTGGTGGCTGAGGTTTGGAATCAGGTAAAGGTAAGCTAAAAGCCATTTGATTAGGCTGTAATGAAGGTGATAACTGAAGCAAGTCATTGGTTTGAGGTATAGAGGTAAGTGATGGTGACCTCAAAGACCTTCGCTGGTTATCTAATGAAGACATACAAAGGCTGTCCAATGAAGATAATTTCTGAGGTTTGGACTGAGGTAACGTTGAGCTAAGGGCTCTTTGATTAAACTTCAAAGATGATGATGTCGAAAGGATGTCTTGGGAAGATGTTTCTTGATATTTGAAGGGGAATAATGATGAACTTGAGACTCTTTTATTAGACTTCAGTGCAGGTGATGTCCAGCAAAGATCTAAGGAAGTTGCATTTTGAGGTTTGGGGAGGGGTAATTGTGAGCTCAAGGTTGTTTGATTGAGTTCCAGTGATGATGATGATGTCTTGTTGAGGTCAAGTGAAGAGGTCTGAAGTTTGGGGAGGGGTAAAGGTGAGCTCAGAGTTCTCCAATTAGACTGCAATGCATTTCTCTGGTGGAGGTTTACTGAGGGTGGATCCTGATGTTTGGACTGGGGTACTTGTGATTTCAGAGCTCCATTGCAGAAGCCCCGTGAAATTGTGTCCTGAGACTTGGCAAAAGATCTCTGCATCTTCTGGTTAGAGCCTAGCGGAGGTGCTGCAAGGTAATTATTATCAGATTGTACTATAACCACAGATTGATTATTGGGTTGATTTAGATTTTCTCCTATGTACTGATGTGTTAACGAGTTGTTTGAGGCCAGTTGGTAAGAGTGTTCTAAAGATGCACAGTGTTGATCATAATATGCTAGTGGCACCATTTTGTGACAGTGGTAGGTCTTTTTGAAAGCAGTTGGTCTGTAGGGATGTTTTAGTAACTGGTAGATGTTTTAGCTGGATTCCATGGACGATAAAGACTTTAAATAAAGTCTTTGATAGTTTCTAACTTCTATCTTTTAAGCTCTCTGTTAATTCCCAAATATTATTGTGTTTCAAAATTGACTTATAGATGTGGTTTGAAAAACAGAGTCACAATTTGAAATCTTTCCTGTCTTCTTTGTAGTTTCCTAAAGGTTTTCTTTCTGTCTTCTTTTTATTTTACTAGATTTTTATTTTTCTCTTGAGGAAATAACTCCTGTTAGAAAAAATAGCAAAAAGGATTCAGAAGTGCTCCTGAGAGGGATATTAATTTTCTCAAACACTTTGTTACAGTGACCAGAGGCCAGACTTTATGTTAACTTTCAGTCCCTTACTCTATGTGTCACTTTTGAATTAAGTTTTCTAAACCCAGTTGCCCATCTGTAAAATAGAGGAATATAATATTTAATTTATTGGGCTAAATGCTAATTAAGGTTATATATATATATATATCACCCAGGATATAAGATGCCCCAGGATATAACAGCACCCAGGATATAAGATGTCCAAGGAAAAGTAATATCTATTTCTGATACTCTTTAATAATTACTTGAGTACTAAAATAAAATATATGTGATCAGTTTTTGGCATAAAATAAGAGGATCTTAAAGAAAAGCGAAATGAAAGTTCTGAAATGTTGATTTTCAATTTAAAAATCAATTTTCCATCATTATCATCTGTTAGCTTACTTCCAAAAGTCCAAAATTCTAGTGGAAAAATCTATTGCATTCTTTTTTAAAAATATTTTTTATTGACTTTTTACAGAGAGGAAGGGAAAGGGATAGAGAGTCAGAAACATTGGTCAGCTGCTTCCTGCGTGCCCTCATTTGGGGATTGAGCCTGCAACCAAGGTTCCTGCCCTCAAATGAAGTCAAACCTGGGACCCTTTAGTCCATGGCCCGACCTTCTTCTACCCACTGAGCCGAACCGGCCAGGGCTATTGCATACTTTTAGTCTTGTTCTTAAATGTCATCATTGCATCTTTTGAAACTGTTGACTACTATCTTTTAAAATTAGTGTCTTCATTCATGGCCATTATTTCTCTGTACTCTGATTCTCTCCGTTTATTTTCTTATTTCTCTGTAAGACTTTGCTCTCACCTCCACAGACTTCTCAGCATTATATCACCAGTTCACTACTATTTTCATTGTATTCCTAATTATTACTTTAGTTATGTTTAGAATGTAAAAATTAACTTTATAAGAAACAGATCCTTGCCACTGGTCAAAAGTAATGCAAGCATTTTCCACTCCGAAAAGATAGATATGCTGATTCTTAAAAAGCAACACATAATATGACACTATGTTTTGTGTCTTTATCTTCTGTTTTTAAGGCTAAAACACAAAATATGACCAAAACAAACAAAAAACTAAGATTAATTACAATAGATCCCGGTATTAGCCAGTTAAATGATTGGATTTAAGATCCCTAAAGAATGAAAACTATCAAAATTTGCATTCATGCTTTTTTTCTACCTTCCATGACTTACCAACCCAATTTCTGATGGACAAATTTATTCCTCATAGGTGCCAACTTATCCAAATAATTTATTATCATTTATATTACTGCTAAAACGTTTTACTTATATCAATATGTGCTTTTACATATCTAATCTTACTTAGATTTTAAAATTCATTTTACTGGTATCTCAATTCACTTGTTTTTGTCTTAAATCATACTTTGTGGAATTCTCCACATACTGACAATTTTATTTATACACTAATTACTTTCTAATCCATAGTCTCTACTCCTGGTTTTCTTTTTAGCTTAAAAATTGTATTTCCATCTAATCATCAGACTTTCCTATCTGATGTCCCAAAGAAAATTCAAACAAAAGACTTTCAATAAAGTTATTTTCCCCTCTAGAGAATTTTCTTTTTCTCTACTTTTCATCTCAGTTCCTAAAACTTAGTCATCTAATTCAGAATCTTTGAAATTACCCTGGGCAGCTTAATCCTCCAAAACCATTTAGATACCAGGAGCTATACTTCAACAACAAATTGAAATGAAAACATTAAAAGATTATTAAAAACTATAGACCAACATTCCTCATATCTTCCAAAGTTTTAGCCAGTCAAATCCAATCTACCCTATCTAATAAAAGAGTAATATGCAAATTAGGCATCACTCTGTCACAAATATGGCTACTCCTGTAGCCACAAGTGGTGGTGCCCATAGCCACAAGATAGCGGCGCCTAGTCCAGCTTAGCCCTGCCACTGAAGTGGTCAGGCCTGTTAGCCAGGCAGGTTGCAGGGGAGGCAGGGAGCCCGAGGGACAGAACAGGTGATCTGAGGGGGATGGAGGTCCCTGCCCAGGCCAGAGGCCTTCACCAGAGGCCTCAGACATGGGAAGGGGCAGAGCCAGTGATCAGAGGGGTATGAGGGTACCCTACCAAGGCATAAAGCCTGGGCCAGAAGCCTCAGATCTGGACAGGGGCAAGGCCTGAGATCACAGGGACCTGGGTTCCACAGAGCCAGTGACCAGAGGGCCAGAGGCGGAGCTTGGAATCACAGGGGTCTGGGTACCGGTGGAGCCGGCAAAGCAGGAGTTTGGGGCTCCCCGGCCCAGGCCTTCAGCCTTGGTCAGAGGCTCAAGGGAAGAGCCTGCAATCACAGGAGTCTGGGCACCAGTGGAGGTGGCAAAGCAGGGGTCTGGGGGTCTCCTGCCCAGGCCCATAGCCTTGGCCAGAGGCTGCAGTAGGGCAGGGGCAGAGCCGGCAATTGGAGGGGCCTGGGCAGAGGCAGAGCCGGTGATGGGAGGGGCAGCGGCAAAGCCTGTGATATCAGGGGTCTAGGTACAGGGAAAGCTGGCAATGCAGAGATCTGGGGGTCCTCTGCCCAGGGGGTCCTTGGCCAGAGGCTGTAGTGGGACAAGGGCAGAGCTGGCGATGGCAGGGGACAGGATCAGAGTCGGTGATCACAGAGGCCTGGGCTCTGTGAAGCAGGTGATGAGAGGGGCTTGGGCGTCTTCTTCCCAGGAAAAAGAGTAATATGCTAATTAATCCTCACTCCATCACAAAGATGGCAGCAACCAGGGAGCTGTAGTGAGGCAGGAGGCTTGCATTGCCCTGGTGATGAAGGAAACCAAGATTCCCACCTGCCCTGGCTGGACCTCAGCTCAGCTCAAGGCAACAAAGTTGCAGTTACAGAAGGTAAATAAACCCAGGATACCTGCTTCCAGCCAGCGGCTTTGAGTGAGACCAAGGCTACAAAGTTTTAATTATAGAAGTTAAATAAATCCAGATACCTACTTCCAACCCATAGCCATGGCCAGCCTGATAATGGCTCTCAGCCCCTCACCCAGGCTGACTAGGCACCCCAGTATAGAGCCCCACCCTGAAGGGGCTGTGGCCAGCCTGAAAACAGCCCTCAGGCCCTCAAGCAGGCTGGCCACACTCCTATGGGGTAAGGGTGCCTTCTGAAGGGTTTGACCAGCCTGCAAACAGCCATAAGCCCCTCACCCAGGCTGACCAAGCACCCCAGTGGGGACCCCCACTATGAAGGGACTGTGGCGAGTCTGCAAACAGCCATCAGCCCCTCACCCAGGCTGGCCAGGCACCCCAACAGGACACCCTTCAGGGCAAACCAGCCAACACCCACCTGTGCACCAGGCCTTTGTCCTATATAATAAAAGGTTAATATGCAAATTGACCCTAACAGCAGAATGACTGGGAATGACTGGTCACTATGACACACACTGACCACCAGGGGACAGATGCTTAATGCAAGAGATGCCCCCTGGTGGTCATTGTGCTCCCACAGGGGAAGTTCTGCTCAACCACAAGTCTGGTTGATGGCTGCCAGCACAGTGGTGGTGATGGGAGCCTCTCCAGCCTCCTCAGCAGTGCTAAGAATATCTGTCTGCAGCTTAGGCCTGCTCCTTGCATGCAAGTGGACATCCCCCAAGGGCTCCTGGGTTGCCTGAGTGATGTCTGACTGCCAGCTTAGGTCTGATCTCTCCAGAGAGCGGGCCTAAGCCAGCAGGTGGACATCCCCCAAGGGGTCCCAGACTGTGAGAGGGCATAGGCCAGGCTGAGGACCCACCCCTTCTCCCTCCCCCGAGTGCAGAAATTTTTGTGCACCGGGCCTCTAGTATACATATAAAAGCCAAAGCAAATGAACAACCGAATGACAGGTCAACCGGTTGCTATGATGGACACTGACCATAAGGGGCCAGACGCTCAACACAGGAGCTGCCCCCTGGTGATCACTGCATTCCCACAGCCAACCTTCCACAGCCAGCCAACCTCCCACAGCCTCTCCCCTGGCCAATCTCCCACCGTGCCGATCAGCTCCCATTGTCGGCCAGGCTGAGGGGCTCCAACTGTTCACGAATTCATGCACTAGGCCTTTGGTAATATATGGAAAAGATAATTAAACGCATTTTCCCAAATCAATAAACCCAATCTTATGAGAAAATATCAAATAAGTCAAAATAAAGAAAATTCTACAAAATACTTCACCAGTACTCTTTTTTCTTTTAATCTTTGCCTGAGAATATGTTTTTTTTTTTTTATCTTTACTGTTGACAGTATTAAATATATCTTCTTTTCCTCTATTGCCCCTTTTAGGTTACCCCTACCCCAAGCTTCTGACCTTCCCTATCCTATTGTCTGTGACCATGGATATGTATATACACATACAAATTCGTTGGTTGATCTTTTCACACTGACCCACCCACCCTCACCTTCCCTCTGAGATTTTACAGAGGATATGTTTTTATTGAGTTAGAGAGACAAGAAGAGATAAAGAGTTAGAGGGAGAAACATCAATATGTGAGAGAGAAACATTGATTGGTTGCCTCCCCTATGAGCCCAAACAGGATCAAACCTGCAATCTGGGTATGTGTCCTATCCAGGGATAAAACTGCAACCTAGTTATGTGCCCTGACTGGGACTCGAACCACAACCCTTTGGTGCATGAGACAACATTCCAACCAACTGAGCCACACCAGCCAAGGTCGCTAATACTCTTTAAAGGTGTCAAAATCATGAAAAGCAAGAAAAGACAGAGAGACTGTCACAAATTGGAGAAATCTAAACATAATGACTAAAGGCAATGTGGGCGCAGGCCAGGCCAAGAGACCCCACCAGTGCACGATTGGGGCAGGGGAGAGATGCGGGAGGTTGGCCAGCCAGGAAGGGACAGTGGGAGGGCTCCAGGGTGTGTCCAGCTCATCTCCCTCAGTCCCCATAGGCCAGACCCCAGCAGCAAGCTAACCTATTAGTTGGAGCCTTTGCCCCCTTGTGGTAGTGCACATCACAGTGACTGGTCAACTAGACAACTGTCTGCCCCCCCGGTGGTCAGTGCACGTTATAGTGAGTGGTTGAGCGGCCTTAACACATCATTTGTTTATTACGCTTTGATTGATTGAATGGCCAACTGGTCGACCAGATACAGCATATTAGGCTTTTATTATATAGGATAATTATAATAATTTTAATGTTAATTATAAGAACCATTAATTTATTCAACATAAAAACTATGCTAAAAATGTTTTGAGGATCCTTTTATGTTACTCTCAAGAGAAACATGTGTTCTCAAATTAAGATGCTTCACTTTCATAGTCATGTTTTGTGAGATACGTGAACATCTTTGTCCGATGGGAAGTCCAATAAGGCTTCAGAGACACAGTAACATATGAATTGGATTTTTGAATGGTCATTGCACCATTGAAAATCAAGGAAAGTTCATCTTATGAAAAGGCACAAAAGAATGAAAGAATCTAAAAAATTTAGGAACAGTGAGAAATTTAGGAACAGTGGTAATGGGGCAGGTGATTACCCTTGGAAAGATGAGATTGGACACAGATGCAGAATGACTTTTTTGTTCTTAAAAATATATACCTTATCCTGGTGGTAACTTATAAGCAGGAGAAACAGTCTGCTAGGGGAGTGAGATATTCAGATGAATATGAAAATTCAGCCCTGGATGGTATGCTAGTGGTTAGAGCATCGGCCTGCACAGTTAAGGGTACATAACTGGGTTGCAGGTTCAATCTCGTGGCCCAGGTTAGGACATGTGGGAGAGGCAACCAACTGATTTGTCTCTCGCACCTCTCTCTCTCTCTCTCTCTCTCTCTCTCTCTCTCTCTCTCTTTCTGGCACATACTCTCTCTTCTCCTCCTCCTTCCCTCTCTTCCACTCTCTCTAAAAATCAATGGAAAAAAATATCCTTCATATAACAACAAAAATGAAGGTGAAAATTCAGACTCTTAATTCCCTAGGTAAGAGCCAAGTAGTCTGGGGACTTACTAATTGGATGCTTGTTGCTAGTACACAGTTTATTGACTTCAGTGTGTTTTATTAAAAGTGCATATGCTTAAAGATGAATCATGTAATTTGGAATTAAGTTCATATCAGTATTGACCTATCAATTTCATTTTGGAGCCAATATAACCTTTGAGATTGAGATTTTAGATATCTCTTCAAAGCCAATAAATAAATCTGGAAATCAATTACTTCATGACGTAATATTTCTAATAAAACGATTTAATGACACTAATGTGCTCTACTATATTCTCTGGGCTAAAATTTGCATAAACATTTCTTCCTTTTTAATGAAGTCACCTTTTAACAGTATATTGAATAATCCAAATATCTTGACTATATGAAAGTTGAAACTAACAATGATAATGAAAGAATAGATCAAGTTTTCGTAAGATCAAACATTTGTGCAAGCTACTTTCTTCCTGGAAATGGTCACTAGTTTAAAACAGCAGTGACAGTAATCTAAGGGAAATGTGATACACAGGTCTGTAGAATGCAGCTGTGCAAACAAAGGGAAGAACCTTATGGAAAACCATGCCACATAAGAGACCTGCTGATTACACTGCATGTCTGATTCAAGATATTTTGCTTATACAAACTCAAGAACATACCCTCCAATGGATAATATGGTAGGTTACCCATTGCCTTCGTAATACGATTTGTGTTTTTTGCTTGACAGAAAACCCCTTGCAGTCTGAGATAAGTGATAAATTTCAGTAATGCAGATTTTGTTCCAAATGCATTAAACTAGTTAATGGATATACATGTTATTTCTATATCTTCATGTAATTGTTAATGACATAATGTTAATTATTTTAAGATAAGAATGAAATGAGATATTTTAAAATATCATATTTGGCAAATGGCTAGCAATATTAGTCTTCTTTTCCAATCTATAACATTAGTTTTCTCATCATGACAAAAACTAAAATGTTGTCATGATGACAGGTAACACTTTAGTACTATAATTTACTTCATATAATAACTGCATGACTGCTTTTGGGAATATAAGTTTATAGGACTTTTTTGAAATAAACTACTATTAATGCCTTCACCTAAAATTTCACTTTAGATATTTTTAGAAGGTCTTTTAAGACATGAGTCTAATTCTTCTATGCCCTTGATTTTAGAATTAAAAACTTTATATCTGAGTTCCAGTGTTTCTCATTTTTCAGTATTTCTACAAAAAATCCTTCAAAAAATCAAACTAATTATAACCAAAGATAAATCAACTTTTTGTTATCTTATTTGCCTAGTTAATTGATGTCTTCTTTTTAAAAATTTACATATTTTAAAATCTTTTAATCAGAAACAATCTTGCAATATTTATCTTGGAAACATCTGTGATACAATACATGGAATTTTGCTACATTTTTTTTCTAAAACATTACATTGAAAGAATAAAAAAATTAAAACTCTATTTAGATCTGTAACATCACAAATATCTCAAATCAGGATGGCTCCATTATCTCTTTACTGTTTCCCTATTGCTTTACTACTCAAATATGTCTATGCATAGAAAACCAGGGAATGGCAATTGGAGTAATATTGAAAAATGTTGATGGTAATAAGACAATAGTTATTTCTACCACTTAGTCAGTCCTTGACATATGCATTAACTTTTTAAATGCTCTATGACAACCATTTTTAGTAGCTATTAATATTAATTTCATTATTATGAAGAACAATGACCTGGCCCTGTAGTCCACACTAGGTTTGGCTTCATTGTTTTTCAGTTCAAAATTGGTAAGAAATATTTTTGGAGTATTTCCTGCTGGATAGAAAAGGCCATTTAATTTCTGTTTCCGTATCTATAAAGGATAAATAAACTTCAGAATCATCATCCTTCTCTCTGCTTCTGCCAGCATCTGTTTTCAGTCATCCTCTACATACCTTCCAAGACTTTTCATCTTTCTGACCTTTTCTCTCTGATCCAGGTCTATGCACCTCTTCTCTCAATTTGCACTAATTTTTTCTAACTCCTGTTCCTAAACATTTTCTCTATTTTATACCAAGTTCATTGTTTTTATATGCTCTCTCACTTATAATACTATCAAAAATTGCTGTGTCAACAATTTTAAGTATTTGAGGATATTTAATATAAACTATATGTTTACAAACCCTCTTAAACTGAGTAAAATATTTTTTAACTCATAAGCTAGTCTGTGCATTAAATATGTATAAGACAAAAAAATTAAAATCATTAAATTGAAAAATCATGCTTCTATATTATTTTCACAACTTCTTTAGACTGGGTTTGCCATAGTATGGAATTTGTATCTTAGCATCACTGTTAAAAGCAAACACATGTGTTTATTTCTATTTTCATACCAATTGAAGGATTAATTAAGAATGCAATTAGAGTAGAATATGAGGCTTATTTATATTATAAAAATTTCAGTGAATTGTATTCTTCAATGAACTAGAACAAATAGTTTAAAATTTTATATGGAACCATAAAAGACCTGAATAACTGCAGCAGTCCTGAAAAAGAAGAGCAAAGTTGGAGGGATCACAGTACTAGATAGCAAACTATACTGCAAAGCCACTGTAATAAAAACAACCTGGTACTGGGAACAGGCTATAGATCAATGGAACGGAACAGAAACCCTATCATCATGGTCAGTTAATATTTAACAAAAGAGGCAAGAGCATACAATGGATTCAAGACAGTCTCTTCAACGAATGGTGTTATGAAAACTGACAGACACATGTAAAAAGATGAAACTAGAACACCAACTTGCAAAAGTAAATTCAAAATTAATAAAAGACTTAAATGTAAGCCATACAACCATAAAAACCCTAGGTGAAACTATAGGCAGTAAAATCTCAGACGTCTCACCCATAATTTTTGTCACTATATCTCCTAGGACAAAAGAAACAAAGGGAAAAAAATGGGACTACATCAAAATAAAAAGCTTCTGCACAGCAAAATAAACCACCATCAAAATTAAAAGGGAAACTTTCATGTGGGAAGATATATTTGCCAATTATACATCTGATAAGGGGTTAATCTTCAAAACATATAAGGTGCTCAAACAATTCAACAAAAGGAAGACAATCCAATTTAAAAGTGGACAGAAGACCTGAATAAACATTTCGCCAAAGAGGACATACAAATGGCCAAGAGACATATGAAAAAATGCTTAAAGTCACTAATCAGAGAAAAGCAAATTAAAACCACAATGAAATATCACCTGATACCTGTAAGAATGCTTTTCATAAATAAATCAATAAACAACAGAACTAGAACAAAAGTGCTGGTGAGGATATGGAAAAAAGGAACACTAGTTTATTGCTGGTGGGAATGCAGACGGGTGCAGCCACTGTAGAAAAGAGTATGGAGTTTCCTAAAAATTTGAAAATGGAACTTCCATTTGGCCCAGAGACCCCACTTCTGGGAATATATCCTAAAATTGTCAAAACACTAATCAGAAAGAATAAATGCACCCCTATGTTCATAGCAGCATTATTTATAATAGCTAAGATTTAGAAACAGCCCAAGTCAAGTGCCCATCAGTAGATGAGTGAATATAAAAGCTGTGGGACATTTACACAATGGAATACTATGCAGCTGCAAAAAAGAGGGATCTTCTACCCTTTGGAACCTGGAAACTATTATGTTAAGTGAAAAAAGCCAAAATGAGAAAGACAAATACCACATGATCTCACTTATTTGTGAATCTAATGAACAAAACAAGTTGATCAACAATATAAGTCCCAAAGCATGGAGACATGGAACAGACTGACATACATTCATATAGGGGTGGGGGGATGAGGAGAGGTAAACCAAAGAACTTATATAATTACTAGAGGTCCAGTGCACGAATTCGTGCACCAGTGGGGTCCCTCTGCCTGGCCTGTGGGATCAGGCAGAAACCAGCTCTCTAACATCCCCTGAGGGGTCCCAGATTGTGAGACAGTGCAGGCCAGGCCGAGGAACCCCACCGGTGCATGATGGGGGTCAGGGAGGGTTACGGGAGGTTGACCAGTTAGGGAGGGACTATCAGAGGGTTCCAGGACATGTCCAGCCCATCTCACTCAGTCTCAATCAGCTCGACCCCAGCAGCAAGTTAACCTACCAGTTGGAGAATCTGCTCCCTGGTGGTCAGTGCAGATCATAGCGAGTGGTTGAGTAGCCCTAGCATATCAGTAGCATATTATGCCTTGATTGGTTAAACCACTGACTGGACAATCCGACAGTTAGCATATTAGGATTTATTATATAGGATTGCATTGTTTAATTTAATTTAACAGCTTAATGAACTGCTAAAACTCACTGCACAACCCAAGAATTAGAACATTACCAATTGTCCTCCTATGTACTCCTCCCCTAATTGGTGCCTCTCTTCTGAATTTTGTGGTTAACATTCCCTTGGTTTTTAAAAATCTTCTATATTGTTTAATCACATATATATGCATAGCCCATGTTCAAGAGCAATAGAGTGGTGAAAACCTGGGGCGGGGGCAGGCAGGGGCTGGGCAGAAGAGGACAAATAGGAGACATGTAATACTGTCAACAAAAATAAAATAAAAATAAAATTTAAAAAATAGAATAAGTAGGTTTTGATTTCATATAAAAATATAGTTAAAACATCTCAATTTTTAATTAATTATAATATATAATTATTGATTATCCCAGGTTTATGTATATTTAAAAATGTAAGATTTTATGAGAACTCATTGTGATCAGGAAGAAAATTATGAAACAGGATTAGTAGAATTTACGTACTTTAGATATGGTATTTTGATAAACCAAAAAGTATAGCCCACCTCTGTTGTTTTCTAACTTTATGACCTTGGACAAATTATTTATAGACCAAGTTTTTCATGTATAAAATAATGATAACAGTAGTGCATATGTCACATTTTTGTTATGAGGAATAAATGTGAAAATATAGGTTAAGTACTTAGATTAACATGTAATAAATCAAATGCAATCAATAAATTGTCATTCTTATTATTCTAAAAGAATTACCACCGCTCCATTATGTAGTAAAAATGTAAATTATGTAAATACATCTCCCATAACTCATCACAATAAATTTATTTGGATATTCTTGTCTGTGGAAACCTATGATGGCTTCCCTTAGTTATATAATTATAAAGAAGTAAAATATTGAGATATATGTAAGACATAGAACAAAGATTTCAGAAGCCAAATATAAATAACAGTACCTGACTACTGTGTGTGTGTGCATGTGTGTATCATAGACATGTATATCCTAATCTAGCATGACAAATGTACATGATATATAGGGACTTTTGCCTTTCATTGTTTTCAAACCTCACAAATTCTTTTTTCAAAAGTTTGCCTAAACCTTGTTGCTGTTTTTAAGTAGGATTTTTTTTTAACTGATGTCTCTACTACCTTTTATAAATATGATCATTAGAAGCTAAACTCTGGCTGTAGAAACTTCTGTAAAAACAGTCACATACTGGTATTTTATTCTATTCTGATTGTTATACTTAAAGCATGCATTTGGATAAAAATGTAAAGTGCATGTACGGAGAATCAGTTCACAATGAACAAACAAGGAAGACTACATGTAAAGCAAAACTTGCATCTAGATGTAACATGATAATTTCACAATAAGTATTAGACAATTCTATTTAACTAAAGAGAAAATTTGTGTTCTTTATCTAAATGATTATATTCCATTTCACATCAGGTTTTTTAAATGTATAGACATTTTCAACAAAATATCAGACTACTGAAACTGAAGAATCTATTAAAACAGCTGTACTGTTTAAGTATTTATTTATCCCAGCATATAATCAATCATAGAAATGCCCTTTTTGTTGCTTTTTTCCTGTTGCAACAGCTAAGGAAAGAAATAACCTCAAAATTAGTTAATATAGGAAACCAAGAAACATATTTCATTTATAGTTATTTCTTTATTTTTCTTCCCACAGTAATAAAATATCCCTATGCAGAAGCTAAATTATTTGAGTAGAAATATAGAATAGGCAAGTTTCAGACACACAGAAGTCTTCCAAACCCAGACCATGAATAACAACAAGTTTTAATCATTTTCTTGGCAAGAGATTAACAAATTAGGCAATGATAGCTTTAAAAAGAAAAACAGGTTTACACCTTTCTGATGGTATGTGATTAGCTAATATAAGTTCTTTTTGTTAATATAATGTACTGTTCCTTCCCTGAAGGACTCATAAACTGCTCTAGGCAACACCTAGTTAAATCAAGCATTTATTAAATTTTACTATCCTTTTAATTCACCTTTGAACTCTTGGCACAAGTTATTAAATGAGGCAGCCAAAGTTCCCTTTTGCACCTGCAAATAACAATTGAATTTACAATTAAGAATCATTTCCTCTTTTTTGAAATTCAAATAATGGCATTAAAACAGAGTGTAATATTTTTATCTGCATCTGGTCAGGCTATTTCCTGGCATTTGGGATGAGGTAACAGGATGACTGCATAAAAAATGCTACAGAAAGATGCTGAGATAATTTCTAGCCGACTTCAGAAATGCAGACGATTTCTAGACATTAGAGGATGTGGTATGAAAACTGACCACCCACCTCTAAAGCCACTTTGGAGGTGGAGGGCTTTAGTTTCTGCATGAACAATAATATATAAATATAATCAATACTAACATTTAATTTGGATGAAACTCAATAAAAAATTATATTTCTAGAACCATTAGTGTTGATTACCCAGAGAGATCTAAAACAGTTTATGCAATTTACCCATCCCCAGCAGTCATACCCCCATTCTTGTACCCACTTCATGCACATATTCCCTGAAGCAGTTCCCATTTCTTATCTACCAGAGTTTTTCTAATTTATAATTTTTTCTAATATAATATACAGCATGTATTCAATATGAGATGAGATTGAAGGTGCTTAAGAAGAGTTTTGTAATAATATTATGACTGAAGAGTGTCTCATTGGCTCATAATTATCAAGGTATTACAAAATTTCTGGTTCCTTCTAAACTCCAGTAGAAGCTGAAATATATTAGCCTCCATTTAACTGAGGGCAGCATGCCATGAATTCTGAAACATCTGCCTCAAATTGAACAAGACCATTAGTGAGATTTGAATTTATTCTCCATTAATGGCTCTCCAATAAGACAATGTTTAGGTACCCTCAAACCGGGCTGTGATCTTAGAAGAGACAGATAACAGGCAGAGACTCTACTACCATTAGCATTATATTACTTAGACATTAAATAGAAAAATAGAAAATTAAATGAGTGTGGAAAAAATATACTTGGCATTTACTTAAAATTTTGAAAGCAGGTAGTTTGGGATTGATAATAAGAAGGTACCAATCATTTTTTTTTCTCTAATTAATAGTACATTTATTGTATAAGTAGTAGATTTCAAATAAATAAGGATCAGTTGGAGTTTTACTTTCAAGAATATTGAATTGAGCCCTAGTTGGTTTGGCTCAGTGGATAGAGCATCATCAGCCTGTAGACTGAAGCCAGATTCGGTCCCAGTCAAGGGCACATGCCTGAGTGGCATGCTTGATCCACCATAGGGGGGCATTCAGAGGCAGATGATCAATGATTCTCTCTTACGATGTTTCTATTTCCCTCTCCCTCTTCCCTCCCTCTCTGAAATAAATAAAAAAATATATTTAAGAATATTGAACTTAATTAAAGTTAATGTGAGCTAAGTCACAGTGATAAAAAGCACATGTGGCAGGAGATAAGATTGGGAAAAAGAAAAGCCAGTGAAGTGACAAATGGGGCCCTCATCTGGTGCATTCAATGTATTTCCTAGTGGAGTCCTCATACATGTTCTGCTGGCTGCTCCCATCCCCCACCCCCACATAAGAAAATAACATCAATAGGAAGACTTTTCATCATGGGACAGAGCCTACAGGCAAATTTCCCTGTCTTACTGCTCCAGCTTGTTGTGTAATAAGCAGAAGCTAAGGCACATGCAGAGGAGCTAAGTGCCATACTGGAAGCTTTCTAGGTGATGAGTAGATTTGAGAACCATATTTGAAAAGAATTCTGTAATTGGTTATTAGCCATTGGCCCATGGAATCAAAGAAAGCAAATAAAGCATGAGACTACTGAGGTTGTTAAAATAAATGTGTTATCACCCTGGGCAGTGTGTCATTTGGGTGGAGTATTGTCCCCATACCAAAAGGTGGCAGGTTAAATTCTCAGTCAGGCCAAGTTGTTAGTTCCACCAATGGTTGGGGTAGTAAATGAGGCAACCAGTCAATGTTTCTCTTCCACACTGATGTCTCTCTCTTCTCTCTCTCTCTCTCTCTCTCTCTCTCTCTCTCTCTCTCTCTCCTCCTCCTCCTCCTCCTCCTCCTCCTTCTCCTCCTCCT
>PVJC01001976.1:0-40859 GCA_004026665.1 Murina feae | reverse complement strand
ATAGGTATGATTTTAAAAAATCAAAGTATGACATGTTAATTCGAACTATTTCTATTACTTATTTGTCAGAGTTCAAATGGGTAGAGAAGAACCATCAAGATGGTGAGAGCAGCCAGGTCTGTGCTTATTAATAAATCCAATGAGATGCATTTTATGTTAAACAGACAAAAGAATGTTAATAAAAATTATTGTAGTATGTGATTTTTAAGTTTGCTTGTGTTTTGAGGACAATGATCTATATAATACTATTCCCTCAGAAGAATCAGACGTTCTATACAATAAAATTCTAATACACGCAAAGATTTATTTTTATGGTTATTTGGTCAAGGCAATAGTGGATAGGTAAAGTAAAAATTCCAAGATAAGAGCAAAGAACAAGAATTTAGTAGAAGTGAAAAAAATAAAGGCCAGAGTTAACCATGACACAGAGAACTCTTAAAAAATTCATGGCATGTTTGATAGAGAAATGAAAATTTATGGTAAGTTTATGTGGAACATAAGAGGTATGAGTACCTACTTGAATTTTGAGTCCAAACCCAATTTAAAATTTTAAGATTCATAAAAATTTTTTCTAGAATTCACATAATCCGTTATTGTGGCAGCAAAATAATAATCTACAAAAATACATCTTCGCCAAAATTATCTGGAAGCTGCAAATAAACCAAGAACTAAACACTATCCAGATTACAAGGGCAGAAGGGAAACTTTTTATTCACCAAAGACATAACCCTATATATAGAAATCCCAAGGAATACACAAGAACACAGGATATAAGATCAATATAAAAATCAATTCCATATCTATATCCCAGCAATGAACAATCTAAAATGAAATTAAGAAACAATTCCACTAGCAATAGCACCAGAAAGAATGAAATATGCAAAAATCAATTAAACAAGAAATAGATAAGAATAGTACACTGAAAAGTGCATAATGTTGGTAGGTAAATTAAAGATCAAAATAAATTGAGATGCCAGTACATTTCATGTTCAGGGATTAAAAGATACAAATTTTTTCCTAGATGGTAATTCCATCTAATTGTGTATAAGTTAACTGTGGTCTCTAAAACCTCATCCTTACTTCCCCCTAAAAATTTAAAGTCAAAATCTATAGAAAAAGTTTTTCTCTCCCATCTTTTTCTTTCTCATTTCTAGTGAGAGGGTCTCTCTCACTGCCTGTGGATGGAGTTTTGGCTCCTCCATCAGCAGCTGCAGCCAATTTAGCTCTCTCTTCATACCTCAAAGATGGATTATCCTAACCCAAACTCTCTCATTTGACAGGTCCAGAGAATAAGGGGTCAAATGCATACATAAAATTATTTTTAGTCTAGCTTCAAGTACAGAAAACTAAGGAAAATTACTCAGGAGTAAATTCCTTTTTAAATGTTTGAATTTGTCCAACAAATAATTATGAGCACCTACTCAATAGAGTTCCAGACAATTAGGGCTACTCACCTGATCATAAGCAGTAAGACAGGCACAATCCCCTGCCCTTATGGAGTTTACTTTCAATCAAAAACAAGACATTCTAATGTTACTTATAGAAAAATGCCTAATGAAAGTTGTTTGTCAAAGCTTTGAAAGGAACTTAGGTGGAAAATGCTAACTTTTCAAATGTGTGACCCTCAAAACACTCTGGGGCTGTTAGCCTGGTAGGATAAAGTGCCTTTCTTTCCTCCATTCATACAATAACAGTGGAAGAAGAGAATAAAGAAGCAACAGTGGACAAAATATTTTCAGTTTCTTAGCTGTGTGAAAAAATTTGTAATCATCTAAAATTTATACCAAATTAAAAATTGCCTTTTCTGGAACAATATTTACTTTGTTCTTTCTGAAATAACATTTAAGTTAATAATATTTCTGAATATGTAATTGTAAGGCTGCATTGGTTTTTTTTACTTTGGTAGGACTGCTTCTAGGTCATGGGTATGAGAAAAAGCTTTAGTTTCTGTGTCAGTGAGAAAAATGTAATTAAACCACTGAAGAAAAGGGTAACACCATTGGCATAGCCTTATGGGAGAGAAGCAGCATATTAGTTTGGTGTTTATTATTTTGTTATTAAGAAAAAGATGACCAACCAAAACATTCATGTTTAAGTTTAAGAACAAAAATTTAAATTTTTTTCAATCCGACAAATAAAGATACACAAGAAGTGAGAAGGAGAAAGAAAAATGAAAAGGTAATGAGAAAAGGAACATGAAAGTCAAAGAGTGAATATACAGGAAGGTAGAGGAAGAAATGAATGGTCTGTCTATTGTAGGATCCATAAGGTCATGGATACAGATATAGATACAAAGATAGGGACATAAAGAAAGTCCATTATAGCCCAGCCGGCATGGCTGTTGTTTGAGCATCGTCCCATGCATCAGGAGGTCGCTGGTTCAATTCCCAGTCAGGGCCCATGCTGGGGTCTCAGCTAGATCCCCAATAGAGAGTGTGCAGGAGGCAGCTATGTTTCTCTCTCATCAATGTTTCTACGTCTCTCATCCTCTCCCTTCCTCTATCTGAAATCAATAAAAACATTTTTAAAAGTCCATTATAAATATTTCAAAAAGAGCCACGTAGAAAAAAATAAACATAAAGACACGAAAAGAAATATTAAGAAAAAGCTCTAAAAACTAAGAGAAACATATGCTGTAAGACAGAGACAATATTTTGCTAATTGAGCAGTTAAGTAGTACATGTATTCTTACTACCACTGTGTTGCTACACCTATGACTTAAATGCTGAAAGAAGAGTATTTATATTTTTCCTAGAAAAAATATACAAACCCTTTGAATAAAATTATTTCTAGGAAAATTATTTCTAGAAATAAAATTATTTCTGTTAAAAGTTGACCTTATTAAGTAAGCTTACAATACTGCTAAGGGCAAATCCAGATGGTTTGGGGAAGTCCTGATATGCTGGTAAGAGTTCAATTTCTTGATAGAAGAAGGGAAGCACTTTCCTCATGTGAAATGAAAATAATTTTAAAGTACTAAAAGTGTAAAACAAATTCATACAAACTAAAGAGAAACTTTAGTGATAGTACCACAACTGTAGAGGGAGGCAGTGCTGCCTTGTGGAATTATAGTAATACTGAAGGCCCGGTGCACAAAATTCATGCAGGGGGTGTGTCTCTCAGCCCAGCCTGCCCCCTCTCACAGTCTGGGAGCCCTCAGGGGATGTCCTACTGACGACTTAGGGGAGTGGGGAGCAGGCCTAAGCCACAGTCTGGCCTCCCTCTGCGGGAGGTGACCAGCGGGCTGATCGGGATGGCATGGGCAGTGAGTGGCCAGCCCTGCCCCCAATTGTGCCGTGGCCACTGATGGCCTCCCTCTGCAGGAGGCAACCCTGGAAGGCCTATCTGGGGATGGTGCTGGGTAGCTCAGCCTTGAACCACCCCACCGTTGCTGCCTCCCGTGGCCTCCCTCTGCGGGAGGTAACCAGGTGGGCGATCAGGGGATGGTGTCAGCCCCCATCGCCCCACTGACTCTGGTAGCTGCTGGCACCCCCCTACCTCATTGCTGTCCCCTTCCTCTGCCCACTGGCATGCACCTTGGCTGGCCTGGTGATACCTGCTCACCAGCCCCACCCTCCACTGACCAGTTGTTTTGCCGTTTGGTTGATTTGCATATTACATTTTTATTACATAGGATTGCTTTTCTTGGAGGGAGATTTATCCACAAAAACAAGCTCTAGAAGGAGTGTTTTTCAAGGTATTGTCCTACATTTTAACATGCAACCCAGATGACTATTATGCATTGTATTATTTGAGAGGATCTCTTTTGAAGTATGACACCAGTAAAGAGGCATTGGCTCATTAAAATTATGCCTCTGGCACGACCACATTCAGTATCTGACTTTTATTGTTAAAAATTGAGCACCCAATATCTCTTCATCTATCTATATAGGTTCATAAGGTTTCCACATTTGAAAGTACCCACAGTCACAGAGCATTGAATGTCTTTGCTAAGTATTTTTAAAGGATTATGCAGGAAAGCTAATTTAGGTGATAGGAATGTGTAGTAGATAGATAATATTTAGATTAGGAGAAAGGATTGCACATTGGCCTTACGTGTTGGTGGCTGAAGGCAGAAAAACAAACGTTGCAGCAAAGAAAGAGCACTAAGTCTGACTTCTGTCTTAATTGTTTGGCTATTGATGAGCTAAGCAAGCTCCCTTACACTGCTCCTTTTCCTCGATACCTTCTCCTAATTATTAGAATTACCCATTCCACAAAGTTGCCCAAACTGAAAAACCTGGGTTAATACCATTTGCTTTGTTTGCTTTCATCCCCGTGTAATCAGCCAAATAGTTCTGTCAGATTTCCTCATAAATATGTCTCTGATCCACTGCCTCTGTCTAGTTCTAGTTCCCAACACCAGTCTCTCTTTTTCTTGGGCCCAAAAACACTGCAGCTGTCTAAACGGACCCTTCCCACAGCCACCAGAATGCTTCACTTAAAATGAAAGTGAGACCAGGATGCTCCCATGCTTGACATTCTTCACTTTTCCTCCTCCTGTGGAATAAAATCTAAGCTCCCTGCTGTGGTATATAAGACCCTCAGTGGGCTGTCCTCTGCCTACTTCTCAGGCCACCCAAGACCCAGGCCTGACTGCTGCCATGGGTGGCTGGGACCTGGGCCTGACATCAGCCCCAGCCTCCCCACCCCCTTGGCCTCCTGCCTGTGTCCACTCTAGGGTTGTGTGAGCCAGTGTGTCAGCTCGGCCAGCACCAGGCCACCCCGGCCCCCTGCCTGTGTCCACTCCAGGGTTGCATGAGCCAGTATGGTGGGTCGGCCAGCCCTAGGCCATCCCCTGATCCCCTGCCTGTGTTTGCTACAGGGCTGCCCAAGCTGGCATGGCAGTGTGGCAGCTCAATCAGGCCCCCTGTCTCTGTCTCCATCTCCACTCAGGCCTCATCTGTGTACGCAGCCTCCTCCTGACTGGTCGTGACTGTTACGGCCTCCCAGCCTAATTTGCATATTACATATTTTTATATATAGACTAGAGGCCCAGTGCACAAAAATTTGTGCACTCCTCTCGTGGGGGGTGAGGGGGGCGTTGTCCCTCAGCCTGGGCTATGCCCTCTTGCAGTCTGGGAACCCTCAGAGGATATCTACCTGCTGGTTCAGGCCTGCTCCCTGGGGGATCAGGCCTAAGCTGGCAGTCAGACATCACTCTGGCAACCCAGGAGCCCTAGGGGGATGTCCACTTGCCAGAAGGGAGCAGGCCTAAGCTGCAGTTGGACATTCTTAGCGCTGCTGAGAAGGCAGGAAAGGATCCTGCCACCACTGCTATGTTGGCAGCCATCATCCTGACTTGTAGCTGAGCAGAGCTCCCCCTGTGGGAGCACATTGACCACCAGGGGGCAGCTCCTACATTGAGTGTCTTCCTGCTGGTGGTCAGTGTGTGTCATAGTGACCAGTCATTCCCAGTCATTCTGCTATTAGGGTCAATTTGCATATGAACCTTTTATTACATAGGACAGAGGCCTG
This sequence comes from Murina feae, assembly GCA_004026665.1. Lineage (NCBI taxonomy): Eukaryota > Metazoa > Chordata > Mammalia > Chiroptera > Vespertilionidae > Murina > Murina feae. The sequence continues at coordinate 35,381 of PVJC01001976.1, read as the reverse complement.
GTGCACAGGTGGGGGATGGCTGGTTTGCCCTGAAGGGTGTCCTGCTGGGGTGCCTGGAAAGCCTGGGTGAGGGGCTGATGGCTGTTTGCAGGCTGGTCAAACCCCACAGGAGGGACTCTCACCCTATGGGAATGTGGCCAGCCTGCGTGAGGGGCTGAGGGCCATTATCAGGCTGGCCATGGCCATGGGCCATGTATCTGGGATTTATTTAACTTCTATAATTGAAACTTTGTTGCCTTGATCCCACTCCAAGCCACTGGCTGGAGGCAGGTATCTTGGGTTTATTTACTTTCTGTAATTGAAACTTTGTTGCCTTGAGCAGAACTCAGGTCCGGCCAGGGCAGGTGGGAATCTTGGCTTCCTCCATTGCTGGAGCAAGGCAAGCCTCCTGCCTTGCTACAGCTCCCTGGCTGCTGCCATCTTTGTGATGAAGTGAGGGTTATTTTGCATATTATTCTTTTGCCTGGGCAGAAGACCCCAAGCCTCCCCAATCACCAGCTCCACCCTTGCCCCACTGCAGCCTGTGGCCAAGGCTGCAGGTCTGGGCACGGGAACTGCTTTGCTGGCTTCACCGGTGCCCAGACTCCTGCGATCACAGGCTCTGCCTCTGCCCCTCCAATTGCTGGCTCTGCCAAACCCAGGCCCCTTCGATCTCCAGCCTTGCCCCTGCCCAGGCCTGAGACCTCTGGCCCAGGCCTTATGCCTGGGTAGGGCACCCTCATACCCCTCTGATCACCGGCTCTGCCCCTGCCCTCTATATCACCAGCTTTGCCCTTGCCCATGCCTGTGGCCTCTGGTGAAGACCTCTGGCCTGGGCAGGGGACGCCCAACCCCCTGTGATTGCCTGTTCTGCCCCCGTGCCCCCCGCCTCCCCGCCACCTTCCTGGCTAACAGGCCTGACCACTTCAGTGGTGGGGCTGAGCTGGACAGGGTGCCGCCATCTTGTGGCCATGGGGGTGGATATCTTTGTGATGGAGTGACACCTAATTTGCATATTACTCTTTTATTAAATAGCACTAGAGGCCAGGTTCATGAATACTCCCACACTGTAGGGGTTCTTCAACCCGGCCTGCCCCCTCTCACAGTCTGAAATCCCTCAGGGGCCGGAAGTGACCCAGTGGTAAGGGGAAAGTGTCACCCTCATCATACCACTGCTGCTGCCACTGCCAGCAGCACAAGCCTCAGCCGGTCCTGGTTACCTGAGCCTCAGATGGCCTGGGAAGCTGGGCAGCCACCATCCGCAGCTTGCCTGCATCTTGGGCCAGCCCTGGGCAGCTGGGAGTCTGAGGGGACTGGGGGACTTCAGAAGCAGGTGTGCAGAGTGCTTGCCAGGCACCTGCTGCCCCATGGGGTTGAGGGGACTGGGTGCTGCCATCTTTTGGCAATGGGCACTGCCATCTTTGAGGGCAGGGCAGTCAATGAGCATATTCCCTCCTTATTGGCTGTGGGCACCACTATCTTTTCAATGGCAAGAGGGTCAATTAGTATATTCCCTCTTGATTAGATAGGATTCGATGAACTTAATATAGAGGTTCCTTACATACATACATATCTTCCATGTTAGAAGAAAGAACCAGAAAAAAGGACACAATGATTTTAGTATAATCATAAAAAGGGTTTTGTCTACTGACTAGGGATATAACTAATGGAAAAATAATATAATTTTTTATTATATTATTTAATAACTAGAGGCTTGATGCACAAAAATTTGTGCTCTCGGGTTGGGGGGGTGGGTCCCTCAGCCTGGCTTGTGCCCTCTTGCAGAGTCTAGGACCCTCGGGGGATGTCCACCTGCTGGCGTGCCTGGCCAGCCTGGGTGAAGGATTGAGGGCCGTTTTCAGGCTGGCCACAGCCTCTTCAGGGTGGGGAATTTCTCTGGGATGCCTGGCCAGCCTGGGTGAGGGGCTGATGGCTGTTTGCAGGCTGGCCACATCCCCTTCAGGGGAGTGGGGGGTCCTGCTGGGTGCCTGGCCAGCCTGGGTGAGGGGCTGAGGGCTGTTTTCAGGCTGGCCCCAGTGACAGACTTGAAGCAGGTATCTGGGATTTATTTAACTTCTATAATTGAAACTTTGTAGCTTTGGTCCCCCACTCGAAACCTGGGTTGCCCCAGGCAACTCAAGGCTCCAGCTCTTCCTTAAGCAGAGACCACACTGGTAGGAAGCAGGTATCTGGGGTTTGTTTATCTTCTATAATTGAAACTTTGTGGGCTTGAGTAGAGCTCAGGGCCCATAGGGCCCTGGCTTCCCCCATTGCCTGGGGCAACTCCAGCTCCGTGGCTGCCGCCATTTTAGTTGAGTTAATTTGCATATCTGCTCCTGATTGGTTGGTGGGCGTGGCTTGAGGGCATGGCTTGTTGGTGTAGTGGAATGATACTTAATTTGCATATTACTCATATTAGATAGGATATAATAAGAAAGTATGTAAATCTGTTCATTAATACCGAGGAAGAAAGTAAAAAAGGAGCTAAGACATCTCTCTCCCTAGTCAAGAGGAGGAAAAAGGACATGCAAATGAGATAAGTTCTAAATGTACCCTGCACAAATTAATCCTAAATATGTTCTCTTTAAGTAAATTTCTTAGTCTTTAAATTTGGGGGTTCTAATAACAATTTTTATTTAAAATATTTAATCTTTATGTCAGATGTTCTGCATATACCATTTGGGCTTTCCCCAGTTCTTATTTACATACATTGGATCCTCTGTAAATGAACAAGAGATTATTTCAGATAGGACCCAAAAAACATTTGTTTCCCTTGCCCCTCCCAAATCATATTGCATTCTTCTTAATTTATCCCTTACTATTTGTCATATACTCACATGTCATAATGTAAGTAACAAATATTCCCATGGACAAAGCCCTTGGTCTGGGCACTGAATGTAATTTAAATATTGATCTTGCTTCTTCAAAATTTTGCACTTCACTTTCCCTATAAATTATTTTGTCACCCTCATGAAAAAATTTACTCTTGATTCAATACTTTTTGCTGTAGAATTTTATGTTTATTCCTACTTGCTTTATAATAAACAATGAAAATATAGCTATTGTGATATGTACTGCAATCGGTGAACATAAAACTTTTATATAAATCTCATTCCAAAGATCTTTCTGAGGAAATCCTCAGTGCTTTGACTTCTGTGCGGAAGTGGTACATCGATTTCATACCAGACACTTCTAACATATTAGTCATGCCTGCCTTAAATATTATAGTGAGAACGACTATGATGCTTTATTTAGGCTATTTGATGACAGGACTATTCAAAATGCCTGCCTTGGGCGTGGGAAGGACAGAGTGGTAGGATAGACAAGACGGATTAGCCATTTAGTCTTATTATTAAGTGATAGACATAAGAAAAATGGCTATAGTTTAAGACAATAATGATATTTTTTGAAACTGAATAAAGCACCACAACTAGTTAGAGGCAGTGAAATGTATCTCCATGAATATGGAACCCTTTATGTTTATAATTTTCTAAAGTAAACTAGTTCCAATTGCAGCTACACATTAGCATCATCTAAGATATATTAAAAATAACAATACTCAAGTTTGTCTCAGACTAATAAAATCAGAATTTCTCTAAAAGGGACATATTAAAAATATAGTCCCAAGTGACTCTGATGCTGGTGGAATGTGAGTGAGAAACCACTGCTTTTTCTTTCTGCCTTGATTCTGGATAACCCTATAGAGCCTTTTGGACCTCAGAATATCCTTTAGCTGCTCTTAAAGGAATATAAAACAATACTTTAAAAAGGACTGACTTGACCCTTAAAACAAAAGATGTTTTGTTTATACTTGTTTTATTATTGGGATTTATAAAAGTTTTCTTTGCTATTAAGTTTTCTTCATATTAAAGAGAAAAAAAATTGAAAACACAAATAATAATAATGAACCAAACCCTAATTTCAAATAACATTAATATTAGAATTTTACCTCGTCCTCTCACCTGCCCTCTGACCAAGGCTAATTATCACTAGTAAATCTGATTTTATGCCCCATTAAATGCTGCTGAAGGGTATGGGGTAAAGGTATGCAAATGGACACACACACACACACACACACACACAGACACTGACCTTCGGTTCCCTGTAGACATTTGGAACTTGTCAGCAGTAGCATAATGACAGTCCTAATTATTAAAATTACTCTTGTGTGCAAAGTGCTTTAAAATTAGATGCCAACAGGCATGCAATATATTAACTGCACCATGGTCTTTTTCTTTTCTTTTAAAATGAAATCCTATGACTATTCCACTGGCTTTTATCAAAACACTTCTCATCACCCAAGTGACATGCACCCTTTCACACATTCCAAAGAAATTACCAATAAATTCTGATTTTAGAAGAATTCCAATGCCCTAGAAGTATGTTTTATTACTCAGTTTGGTCAAGATATTTCCTTACAATTGTAACTATAAAATCTACTGATCTCAATTTCTCATATGTTTTAATATATAATCACATTTTCACTAATTCCCAAATTCTTTACGGTGTGACAAAAAAGCTGTGATTAAATTTGAAAATACTTCACAAATTTTCTTTTAGGGCCCAAGTAGGGTTAGCCTTGACCTTTAAGAAATAATTGCCTATTTTCTATTCTAATATGGATATACAAATACATAATTATTTTAGGCAATACAAGTAGAAATATCATTTCTATATTAATAAAAGGATAATATGCTAATTAGGCTGGATGTCTTCTGATGCCCTTCTGAACATTTTTCTGGACAAAGCCACAACAGCTGCGAGGGCCAAGGGCCAGCAGCTGTGGCAGCTGCGAGGGCTGGGGCCAGTGGTATGGAAGAGGTGATAGTGCGGGAGAGGCGGCAGCACAGCCCCTTCAAAGAGGCCGTGGTGCGGCCGGTCCAGCACCGCAACCCCTTCCACAGAGGCAACAGGAGAGGGGGTTGCATGATCCCGGTCCCAGTGCTTCCCCTTTGACAGAGGCAGCGGTGCGGGCCCAGTACCAGCACCACAGAGGCTGGACAAAGTGTGACCTGCTGTGCCTCAACCTCCCACAACCCCTTCCATAGCTGGCCTGGCCCCAGATTTCCCCCCCGCCCACCAATGGGCAGGGGAGTGGGGCCAGTGCTAAGAAATGAGGGCTGAGGGCCAGCAGCCATGGTGGCTGAGAGTGACAGCAGCACTGGGGTGGTGGGGACAGTGCCTTCCCCTGATTGGCCTGGTCGCCTCCTTCAGAGGGAGGCCAGACTGCAGCTTAGGCCCACTCCCCTAAGCCATCAGTAGGACATCCTCTGAGAGTTATTGGACTATGAGAGGGGGCAGGCTGCGCTGAGAGTACCCCCCCCCCCCGCCCCCAGTGCACTGGGCCTCTAGTGTTCTAATACAAACATTTGCAATCATAAAAAATGTCATATAGACAAATGCTATAATGTAAGGGAAAAAGGGGACTCTTTCATGTTGCTTCAGGAAGAGGAACAAGAACCAGTAGGTAGCTGCTACATGGAAGCAAATTTGAGATCATTCTATAAAATAGAACGAGCAATGAGATATGACTAAGAAATGAGCCATCTTGTTTAGCATGTCTATTATACTTGTTGCTGGCTCTCAGCATGTCTAATCTGGAAATCCACCATCTAATCTAATAAAAGAGTAATATGCAAATTAACCCTTACTCTGTTATACCCACAAGCCATGCGCACCTGCCAATCAGAAGCAAATATGCAAATTAACTCAACTAAGATGGCAGCAGCCACAGAACTGGAGTTGCCCTGGGCAATGGAGGAAGCCAGGGCCCTGTGGGCCCTGAGCTCTACTCAAGGCTACAAAGTTTCAATTATAGAAGATAAACAAACCCCAGATACCTGCAGGGCTGGGACCTTGGGTTGCCAAGGGCAACCCAGGCTTTGAGCAGGGGCAAGGGAGAGATGACCAAGACAACAATGTTTCAATTATAGAAGTTAAATAAATCCCAGATACCTGCTTCCAGCCAGGCACCCCAGTAGGGACCTGAACACTGAAGGGGCTGTGGGCAGCCTGAAATGACCCTCTGCCCCTCACCCAGGCTGGCCAGGCACCCCAGTAGGGACCGAAACCCTGAAGGGACTTTGGGCAGCCTGAAACGGCCATCAGCCCCTCATCCAGGCTGGCCAGGCACACCAACAGATGAACATCCCCCAAGGGGTCCCAGACTGCGAGAGAGCACAGGCTGGGCTGAGGGACCACCACCCCCCACGTGCACAAATTTTTGTGCACCAGGCCTCTAGTCTATATATATAAAAAGCCAGAGACCATAATGACCATAATAACCATAATGACCGGTCACTATGACGCTCACTGTGGCGAACGAACTGGCCTGAACAGGTCATGGGCTGGCAGGCCAACCCCACAGCCCCCCCCCCCTGCTTGCCTGCCCCAGATCAGACTCTCCCACCCTGATCAAGAGTGGGCCTATGGCCAAAGGCCCCCTCCCTTCCCCTTGGCCAGCCCCATCTCTGATCAGCCCATGCCTGATTGCACCCACCACCCCAATAGGAGGCAGGGCTGGGTGGCCAACCTCCTGCAGCCCTTCCTTCCAGCTGGCCCCACCCCTGGTAACCCCCCTGCACCCCAAAAGTTGGTGGGACAAGTCTGACAACCTCCTGAAGCTCCTCTCATCTCCTGACCCCACCCCAGATCAGCCCTTCCACCCCAACAGGGGCAGGGCCAGCTGACCAACCACTCATGGCCACTCCCCCAAGCCACTGGCTCCCAATTGGAACCCCTTACCCTATTCAGGGGTGAGGCCAGCTGGCCCACCACCCACAGCCCCTCCCCATGGCCGACCCCACCAACACTAACTGTGGGGGCTGTGAATCAGGCCCAGAGAGAGGCCTGGAGAGAGAGGCAGGATCTGATCCATAGTCTCTGTGGCAGCTGTTGATCAGCTTTTGTCGCTCTCTTCTCTCCAGGCCTGGCCAGCAGCCATGCTTCTCTCTCCAGGCCTCCACAGGGGCTGCTGATCAGCCCAACCTCTCTTATCAGGCCCGGAGATAGTCCCAGAGATGCTGACTGGCATAAAAACTGACCAATCAGAACCAAATCTGGGTGAACTGTGAGGAGTCAATGGATGCCTAGGAGGCAGAGCTTTTCATGCTGACTGGCATAGAAACTGACCAATCAGAACCAAATCTGAGTGAACTGCAAAGGCAGAACTTAAGGTGGGAGCTGAGGAGGAGTTTTAAGGGCAACAGCTGTTTGGTATAAGGTGTAAGGTGTAAGAACGTGGTTCAATTTTTTAATGACCAGGTTGGCAGTATAGTGCATGTGGTTGGCTATCAGTCTAGATATAGGGATTATGTATTTTTGTCTGCCAAGAGCATCTCAGAAAAGAAATGACAATTATGGTATGTGATGAAAGTGTTAGCTAACACTAGAGTGGTAATCATATTGCAATAGTAAGTGTATCAAATAAATACATTGTACACCTTAAACTTACATAATGTTATATATCAATTATATCTCAATTAAATAAATATTAAATTTTAAATAAAAAAACAGCAACATATAGCTTGGACAAAAAAAAACAAAATAAGGATACCTACTTTTACCTCTTAAAATGTATCAGTTTAACCTGTTGATCCTACTCTGTGTGGCTACAAAATTGACAAATCATGTAACCTTATCCCTACTCACAACTATATGGATTTCATAAATATACAATTAAAAAGTAGATTTGCATATCAAACAAGCATACTTAAACATTTTCTAATAATTGATATGTGTAAGAAAAAAAAAAAGAAATGAATGAAGACCATGTTTACTTCCACAAAGAGAAGATAAAGACCAGAATGTAACATGCAATCACAAGAGTGAGTTAAGCTATACCTTCTTTAGGGGAAGGGTCAAAAAGGATGATCCCAACACTGTCTACTTCTGGGGAATGAGAAGACAACCCTTCCTTCTTATAGGAGGCAAGAAGAACTGCCTCCGTGATGGAGTGAACTGTTGCTTTTTAATTTCATTCATGATGGATTCTTAAAATATACACACACAGAAGCCCATAGGTCATGAATTTTACATAGTCAAATCAAACAATGTACTGTTTATAATTTATTCATTTTCTTAATTCTGATAAAGCCATTGTAGGTAGAGCACAGGAGGTTTTGTCTCGGTGCAGAGGCTGATGGATGCTGTGAGCTTACTCCAGCATTTCAGATCTTTCTGGCACACCAGGGAGATGGCAACACCCGTCTGAGCCCCTCCCAGAGCCGCCTACACAGTACCCTGACCTTTCATTGGCTCCCCCAAGATGGTGTTCCATGATTAGCCACCTCCACCTATAAATACCTGTACTTCCTCAATAAAGTTAGACCTGCATCCCAGAACCTGGTCTCCGGAGTTGTGCATGCAAGCGTCCTACGCTAGGGGCTCCACCGTCCTCACCCCTGGGAAATCCCCTGCTTCAAGCCATTACCCATCTGAAGATAAAATAATATTTATTAATTTGTTTATGACATTTTTTACATCAAATTCTATTTTGTTTCAACTTTATTTTTGTTACAGGGCATATTGCATTATCCTTTCTCTTGAGACATTCTTCTAACAGCGTTATCAAATGGAAATATATGCAAGTCATGTATCTGAGTTGAAATATTTTAGTCATCACATTAAAAATATTAAAGATAACATGTGAAGTTGATTTAAATAATATATTTTATTTAACCCAATATTCCTCAAATATTGGCATTTTAACATTTAACTAATATTAAATAAATTATTAATAAAATATTTTATATTCTTTATTCATTACAGTGTCTAGTCTAGGCCAAACATGGAATCATTTATGCTAAGCCACATCAGCACTTAGCCAAGTTTCTACGCCCAGCTCTCCCCCAAAATAGAAGCCTATCAATAATCCCATGCCTGCTCAGCACAAATTACCTGCCCTGGCTCTAAGACTTCCCTGTGCTCCACGTAAGGAAAGTAACCCTGCCTTAACCTAGTATAACTTCCCAATATAATTTCCTTGTTCTTGTTCACTTTGAACTATAAAAGCTACTCACTTTGTACAACTCTTTGGAGCTCCTTTCTGTTTTCTAGACTGGATGCTTCTCAATTCAGAAATCACTGAATAAAAGCCAACTAGGTCTGAAATCTTTTTTAACAGTACTAATTCTTTAAAATCTAGAGTGTATTTTATACTCATAAACATCTTATTTCAGACACTAAATAATCAGCAATACTGAGCATGAATTTAGATTTAGTGAATCTACAGTTGAAAAAGTAGATTCACATACCCAATTTTCCAAACAAACTTTAAAATTTTCCATTAATTGATTTAAGTATCAGTTTTTAAATTACCTAGTAAAATGGAATTAATTTAAATTATATATAATTAAATTCAACTTTTCACTCACACAATTCACATTTTAAGTTCTCAACTGTAACATGGAGTTAGTTGCTACGATATCAGACAGAAAAGTCTGGAGAATCCATATCTGCTTAGTGGCTGAGAAGAGATTCAATTTAGTGAATATCTTTAGCATACAGTACTTACCATGTACTTAGTAATGACATTCATAGTCCAAGCTAGTGATAAATATGTAGATGATAGATAGATAGATAGATAGATAGATAGATATGCTGAAATGCATAATAAATTTTATGCCACTGTAGACCTTATAGAATATATGGATATCTGGAGTTGGAAAAAGGAAGATAACATAAATTTGCTTCAAAACTGGGAAAAAGTTGAGATTTTATCTGGGCCCACCAAAAAAACACAACACAAAACTATAGCTTTAAATGCATTTCAATCTAACCTCATTCTTTGATGTTTTCCTCATTAGTGTCAGTAAGAAAAAATTATCCTTATTATGATGCACATTTCTCATTCAATTAAAAATGATTAATGAATGTAAAATTCAATTGTATGTATAAGGAAATTTGCAATGCATAATTTAAGGAACAAAAATTTTTCTGGTACTACCCCACAAATATTTTCAATTTTAAACCCTAAGTATTTTTTTTATTTTTTAAAATTTCAGCTGACATACAATATTATGTTAGTTTCAGGTGCACACCCCAGTGATTGGACATTATAAAATTTATTAAGTGATTATCCTGAAAAATCTCATACCCATCTGATGCCATTAATAGTTGTTAGAATATTATTGACTATATTTCCTAAACTGTACTTTAGACCCCCATGACTACACTGTAACTGCTAATTTATTTTTTTATTGATTTCAGAGAGTAAGGAAGAGGGAGAGAGAGAGGTAGAAACATCAAAGATGAGAGAGTATCATTGATTGGCTGCCTCCTGCACACCCCACACTGGGATCAAGCCTGCAAGCCAGGCACGTGCCCTGACCAGGAACTGAACTGTGACCTCCTGGTTCATAGATCGATGCACGAACAACCATTGAGCCACTCACAGCTGGGCTATAACTACTAGTGTATACTTCTAAAAACCTTCTCTCTTTTCACCCATCCTCCCAACTCCCTTCCCATCTGGAAACCATCAAAATGTTCTCTGTATCTATGAGTCTGTTTCTGTTCTGTTTGTTCATTTATTTTGATTTTTAAATTCAATTGTTGATAGATATGTATGTACTTTATGGTTCATATTTTTATCCTTTTTTTCTTCTTCTTAAAGAAGACCCTGTAACATTTCATGTATACTGGTTTGGTAGTGATGAACTCCTTTAGCTTTTTCTTATCTGGGAAGCTCTTTATCTGACCTTCAATTCTAAATTATAACTTTGAAGAGTAGAGTAATTTTGATTGTAGGTCCTTGCTTTTCATCACTTTAAATAGTTCTTGTCACTCACTCCCTTCTGGCCTGCAAAGTTCTGTTGGGACTCAGCTGACAGTTGTATGGGTGCTCCCTTGTAGGTAACTAACTGTTTTCCTCCCCCCCCTTTTTTTTCTTGGTTAATTTTATTTATTTTTAAATTAAATTTATTAGGGTGACATTAGGTAACTAACTGCTTTCTTTCTTTTTTTTTACTTTATTTTCTTGGTTAATTTTATTTATTTTTAAATTTATTTTTAAATTAAATTTACTAGTGTCTTGGTGCATGGATTCGTGCACATTGAAAGGAAATTAATTAGAAGAAATATTTTAATATTGCTATTCGCCCTTTCTTTATAATAGAAGAGTCAACCAAATTCACAATGGACAGTGACAGATCAAGACACATGTGTGCAATTGGCAGATGGCAGAGTGAGAATTTGGCGGAAACAGCATGAAAACATGCACCCCACATGCAACCCTTCAAGCTGGTGGAGGCAGTATTATGGTTTGGGGCATGTTTTCCTGGCATGATTTGGTCCCTTTAATTCATGTGGACAATGTCTGAATAGCACAACATACTTAATTATCATTGCTGATCAGGTTCACCCTATCATGTTGATGGCGTATCCCAATGGGGGTGGCTTCTTCCAACAAGACAATTCACCATGCCAAGGTGCTCATATTATGCAGGAGTGGTTTCAAGAACATAAGGGAGACTTTACCTTGCTTAGGTGGCCCCCACAATCACCAGATCTCAATCCAATTGAGCATTTGTGGGATGAAGTTAAAAGAGCCATCAGACAGCTGGTTCCACAAGCATCAGATCTCACAGAACTGGACAGTGCTATTCATCAGGCATGGTGTCAGTTTCCTAACATCACCTTTCAACATCTTGTGGAGTCAATGCCAAAAAGAAGCACTGCAGCATTGAAGGCAAAAGGTGGCCCAAGGAAGTACTGATGGGGTGGTCATAATAATCTGGTAACTCAGTGTATATATACTACATCTCACATTCAAAGGCTGTTAAATTGTGTTGTTTACCCATATCTTCAGAAAAAAATCACTTCTACTGTCATGGTAAACAACCTGCTTCCCTATTTATAATGGTCTAGCCCTCTAGCAATTTGCCTACAAACGTCAGGTGGTCATAATAATCTGGCCACTCAGTGTATATATACAGGTTTCAGGTGTGGATTTATATGTTAGAAATATCTGTATATTGCATTGTGTGCTCACCACCTAAAGTCAAATCTTCTCCTGTCACTATATATTAGGACCCCTTCCACCCCACAGCTTTTTCCCTCTGGTAACCACCATGCTGCCATTTGTGTTTATGAGTTTCAGTTTTATGTCCCACATATGAGTGAAATCGTATGATTCTTAGCTCTTTCTGATGGACTTATTTCACTTAGCATAATGTTCTCAAGATCTATCCAAGTTTTTGCAAATGGTGCTATTTCATTCTTTCTTATGGCTGAATAGTAGTCCATTGTGTACGTGTATCACATCTTCTTTATCCAATCCTTTATTGCAGGACATTTGGTTGTTTCCATGTCTTATACCCCGTGCATAATGTTGCAAAGAACATAAGAATGCATATCTTTGCAAATACATGATTTTGAGTTTTTCAGATATATACCCAGGACAGGAATTGCTGGGTCTTAAGGTAGCTCTAGTCTCAATTTTTGGAAGAACTATCATAGTGGTTATACCAGTCTATATTCTGTTGTACCAGCAATGAATGAGGTTCCCTTGTTTCCACAACCTCTCTAATACTTGTTATTGCTTATCTTATAAACTGCTTTTCTCTTGCTGTTTTTAAGATTTTCTGTCTTTAATCTTTGGCATTTTAATTATGATGTATCTTGGTGTGGGTCTCTTTGGATTCTTCTTGTTTGAAACTCTGTACTTCCTATATTTATATGTCTTCCTATATTTATTTGTGCACTAGGGTAGGTGGTGTCCCTCAGCTCATCCTGCACATTCTCAAATCTGGGACCCCTCAGGGGATGTCCGACTGCCAATTTAAGCCCGATCCCTGAGATTGGGCCTAAATCAGCAGTCAGAAATCCCTCTTACAATCTGGGACTGCTGGCTCCCAACCACTCAACTGTTTGCCTGCCTTATTACCTCTAACAGCTTCCACTTGCCAGCCTGATCACCCCCTAACCATTCCCCTGCCAACCTGATCAACCCCTAACTGCTCCCCTGCCAGCCCAATCACCCCCTATTGCCCTCCCTTGCTGGCCCAGTTGCCCCCAACTACCCTCCCTTGCAGGCCTCCCCCGCCCAAATGCCCTCCCATCTTGTGGTGGCCATTTTGTGACCACATGTGGGCAGCCATCTTGTGCCCACATGGGAGTGTCCATCTGTGAGAGGATGTGAAGGTCAATTTGCACATTACCTCTTTATTATATGAAATTTCTTTCACCAGGAAAGGGAGGTTTCTGTCATTAGTTTTTCAAATGGGTTTTCAATTTCTTCCTCCCGCTTTTCTCCTTCCAGTTCCCCAATTATGCAAATGTTGGTATGCTTGAAGTTGTCTCGGAGGTTCCTTATACTATTTTCCTATTTCAGAATTCTTTTTCCTCTTTGCTTTTCTGTTTGAGTATTTTTTTTTGTTTCCTTATATTCCAAATTTTTGATTTTATTCTCAGTGTCCTCTACTGTTGATACCCTGTAAATTATTCTTTATTTCAATTAGTGTATTCTAATTTCTGTAGAATACAATTAGTGTATTCATTTCTGAGTGGTCTTTATTTATGTTGTTGATATTTTCACTAAGTTCCTTGAAGTTCTCAGTAAGTTCCTAGAGCATCCTTAAAACCATTGCTTTGAACTCTGTATCTGAGAGTTTTCTTGCTTCCATTTCATTTTGTTCTGGATATTGTCTGTGTTCTTTTATTTGTGACATGTTTCTTTGTATCAACATTTTGGCTACTTCCTTGTGCTTATTTCTATGTATTGAGTAGATCTGCTATGGATCCCAGACTTGGTACAGTGTCCTTCTGTGGTAGGTGTCGTGTAGGGCCCGGTGGCTCGCCCTCTCCAGTCACCTGAGCTGGGAACTCTAGGTGCACTGTCATGTTGTAGTTGAGCCCTGATTGCTATTGGCACCACTAGGTGAGATTGACCCTCAGGCCAACCATTTTTGAGGATCAATTGTGACTGCAGTGGAAGAGCTACTGTGCAGGAGATACTCTTATGGAGCAAGACTTGCTTCAGTGGGGCTTTGATGCTCACCAAGTCCTTCCCTTGAATATATCACTTATGGAGGTGGTAGGGTTGTAATCAGGTGTGGTGGAAGTTGTCCACCAAGTGCACTGGCTCTGGGACCCCGAAGAAGTGCAAGGTCAGCCATTGCTTGTGCCCGGCCCAAGACCACCCAGAATGAGCTACAAAGCAATCTGAAGATTGCTGCTACTTGTGTTGAGCTTGAAGGTGGGAAGGAAAGGCCAAGTTGTGAAATAAGGTGGGCTGCTGCTAGCACCAGACCTGGGGCCACTTTTGAGAAGTATGGTGCACACTGATGCCAGCTGCTATTTGTTTAAGAGAAATTCCAAAGCAGGAGGCAAAAGAGGCCAGTTATATGGAAAAGCCTCTGTAAATAGATTGGATGAACCTGCAAGTAGGGATGGTCTCAGGGAATCATGGCAGGGCGGTGTAAAGTGTGAACCAGCTTGATGGAGACTCAGATATGGTGTCTGCCTGCTGGCTCTGGGGCAGGGATGGCTCAGCAAAGGAACACTGGCCTCTTCTAGCACTTCTGTCTGGGAAAATGCTGCCCCTCCAGCTCGCACTCTGATTTCAGACAAGTTAGTTTCTCTCTGAATGTTCCAGGTTCCTTTTGGACTGCTGCCCCAGTGCTGGAGGTCAGAGGGAAAGAGTCTGAGTAAGTCAGTGTGAGGGCCCTTTAAGAGGAATGAGTGGGTTCCAGCAGCCTCTGTGTCACTCAGCCACAATCCCTGCTGGTTTTTACAGCTCAAAGTTTTGGGGACTTCTCTTCGCAGCACTGGAAGCCTAGACTAAGGGACTGGGAAACCTCCATAGCCAAGATATCTTTCCCAATTTTAAACCACCACATGTGGGTAAGAGACCAGCCAGTTCCAATATTCCACCTATGGGAACCCTAATTAGAATACACTGGATGTTCAAGGTTAATCTGAGCAAGGACACAGCAATCTTACTGTATGCACTGCATAGGCGTACTTTTCTATAACCCAAATACTGATGTCACTATTGACAAGAAGCCTCTTTTGTCTAAGTTGGTATAAAGATGTGTTACTGACTAACTGGTGGCAGCGGCTTGTTCAGGCTGCTTTGTTAGCAATGACTGCTATGTTTGCAAGGGCTCCTGAGTTTGCTACTATTTTAGCAAGGGCTCCTATGTTTCCTGTAAGGCTGCTTTGAAGAATGCTTTGTCTGATGGCTCCTTGGTAGCAATGGCTACTTGGTCTACAATAAACTCTCTCTTATATGCCTACGAGTGCCCATATTTTCTCAGTCTAATATCTGGCATCCATGAAGGTCCAGTTCCTAGCAGAGGACCTGTGCCCCCATAGTTGGCATAGTTGAGGAAGATCATGGACTCCAACACCATCCTGCCAATCCACCTCTCCTACCAGTCTCAATGTGCTTCTTCTTTAATTCCCTAGTTGTAGGAATTATGTTCAGCTACATTTCAGGTGTTTCTGAATGATGGTTGTTTTGTATTTTAGTTGTAATTTCGATGTGGTTGTGGGAGCAGTGAGTACTGTGTTTACCTATGCCACCATCTTGTTCCTCTGCTCTGCTTTATTTGTTCTTACCATCTGGTGCGAGAAGTCCTGAGTGACTTTCTCTTTACCTTGACTTCCTCCCTGGAGAGAGGAAGAAAAAAAAGAGCAAGCAGACAGTAGTTCCCACATTGGTGCTGGGCTCCACCTGCTGGACTCTAACCTCTGCTGGGCTCTGCTCTGTCTGCTCTCCAACAAAAGCATTTCATAGATGAGTAATGTTGGGCACCGACATCCCGTGCTTATCACCAAAATACACCACTACCAGTGTAAGAGCTCATCGTGAAGAGTTCATAAGGATAAGAGCCAGGAAGCAATCAAGTTGCATCATTTCACAATAATTAAATTCATATTTAGATTTTTACATATTACAATAATGGGATGGGGGACCAGAAATAAGAATAAAATGTTTAAATATGTAGGAAATACTTCATACTTAACCTAGAAAGACAAATTTTAAAGCTAACAACTAATGTCTATATTCTCATGAACAATCATTTTGAAGATTTATTGAATATCTGTCAATCAGCCACAGAAGACAAGTTCTTTCAAAGCATTTTAGTGCCAGAAGACCTTCCTGAATGGGCCAGCGGTTTACCTTGCAACAAATCATGGAAGAAAAATTTGAGCTTCTGTAAATAGCCATTGTTTTTAATGTCAGACTCCCAGTGACCTCAGGTTTGGGTTCAATTTTCATGTGCTTCCATTGATTTCCACATGTGATACAAAGAAACAGAATCTTTCCGTGGATAATTATAGGAATAAATCACTATAGAATAAACACTGCTCAGTTTTGGGAATAGCTGCAGTGGGTCATCTTTAAAATATTCTAAACTGTGGAATTTAATTAAAGTTACTTCCTCAGTGCAGTTTTCATTCGCAGATCCTTCTTTTTGAAATCAGTGAACCACATTTTCCTGTGAAATAAAATGAATGCCCATATGTTTTTAGTCATTTTGTGACAAAATTTGTATTCTGTTTATTAGAAACTTTGGAGTTTGATTTTCTGAGCTAGTTTCAACAGGATTTTTCAACTGCTGCTGGGGAAAAGGCCTCTTGTGACACAGTGGTTTTAATTCAGATTTTGACAATGGGCCTGGGGAGCTAAAAATGTCACTCCAATGCATTTGTTACAGATGACAGATATTATCATTACTTCATAGCGTTCCTACAATAAAGGATAATTTTGGTCTTAATTGTTTCATTTGGGGACCAATAATATGAATATTATACATTCAAATATACATTCAAAAATTAAGGACAAAACTGTTGAGTCTAATAGGAAATGGAACAAAATGGAACAAAAATAGAAATATTAAAGAAAACAAAATAATCTTGTGACTAAATAACTTGCTCCTTAAATTATATCCAATGTGCATGTAGTATTGTGCTTGTGTACTAAAATTGTCTAAGAATATTTTTGTCACTTCAGTTTGCTAAATAAGCTAATATTTTATTTGCCTCATTTTCTATAATCTGATGAGAGAATTAAGAAAATATATTCTATGGGCAAGTTTTCATTTGAACATGGAGTTTTCCTCTGATCTTTGAAGTGATAGATATAAATTTTTATGTGTGATAGAGACAGCTGATTTTTCAGGGGATACCATCTTGCCTTAGCCAACCCTGATTCTGAGCAGCTAATTTGAATAGCTAGTTACTTTCTGCAAGCAGCCTCTTCCATTTTTCTCAGAAAATGAGGAAAGCCTGGATTGGGAGAGGAGGAAAAACAGAGGAGGGGAAAACAGGCGAACATGGAAATAGAGTGGATAACTGCTGAGGCATGGCTAATCAGAAAGAGACACTCCATGCATATTATGGACCCATTGTGATAATAAAATTGGAATAAAATTGCCTACCCAACCCACTCGAGACACTCTGCATCTTTAATTGTTAAAGTTATAAAGACAATTGACACAGAAGGGGATCAATCATCATGAGTTTGAGTGCAAATACTTCAGCAAGGCAATGTCAGAGTTAGGAGGAAAATTGCAGGCTTGTAGCCCTGTAATGGCAATTAATTACACTATTCCAGGGCCCCTTTCCAATGGTCTCAGTTGGCGGTAATGGTCATGGCTGATTTATTTTGAATCAATTTCAGGAGTCTGAAGTTATTTATATATTTGTTAAAGAAAACTGGTTCTGATCATGAATCCACCAAAACGTCAAAACATAAAGGAGTCCCGCTGGCTTGTTAGATGCTCAGGTCTTCGAGATGAATAATTTGGCACCATTTAATAATGGAATAGAAGTGTCTGGTTTGGGACGGAGGCAGATTTCAGATCACAGTGGCACCTCTCAGAACAGGCAAACTTGAACATATACATTTTGGTAGATGAATTTTTGACTGTCTCCCCTGAATGGGACAGTTAGTAGAATGTTTTATTTCAGGTAAAATAAAGTTGATAGGGTTCTTTTCTTTATGTTTAATAACAGTTTTGAGGGCATGCTCAGGCACTGGCATGGTTTGGAATTGTCAAGGCAAACTCAAATTTTATTTTTTTGTTTTATTTAAGGTTACCTAAATCTTTTACTTATCTAAGATTAATCAGGTGACTTAGTGGAAAAGGCTTTACTCTTCTTTTTTGTTCCATCTCCACATAATCTTTAGGGATGAATATTCCCATAAAGGCTAGTTTGAGAAAAAAGCCAAGAAATTGATTGGGTAGACAAGGAAAATTAATTTCATTACTGAGTTCAGTAAAACAAACCATTAGAAGCTAGCATTGTCAGACTTTCCGCGAACAATAAAAAATAAGTAAACCTCCTTATTGCCTTTTTTTCCTTAGGAGAAAACTACATCTCTCTCACTCTACTGCCTATGTGAAAACTACCTTAGTGGACCTGACTTGTGAAAACTGTTCCCTTTCTTTCTATTTCTTATCTTAGCAATTTGCCGTTGAATAAGTGAAATTAGTAATGAATTGCTTTCTGTCTCTGTTATACTGAATGTACTGTTTTAATATATATTTAAAATTAATTCATTACATATAAAAATAAATTGAAACCATGGTTTTCCTCTAAATCTCTTCCAAAGCATATCTATCACCTTTACAGATCTTTGCTTGTGGAAGAAGCTATAAGTCATTAAAAAACAAGTGTGTGTTCTCAGCCTCCATGTCCACCTGTGTCAGCTCCTGCATGCCACACTGACCTCCATCAGATGCAGTGGTGATGATGCCAAAAATGGAGATTACTGTCAACACTACTATGCCACCAACACACTGATCAAATGTCAAAGTCAGCTCCTCACTTTGCTAACTGGAGTCTAGCAGCAGTATCTTGTTTTGTATCAATTCTTAAAAGCATAAAATAGACATATTCACACATTTAGCACAAAAATATTACAATAAATGTATATTTCTCCTAACCTTTTTCTATCTTTTCTAATTTTCACTTTATTTCTTTTAAAAACGATTTCTTTTAAAAGCATCTATTTGAATTAGAAAAGAAATGTTAGCACAGTGCTGATTAATACCGGGCTCCACACTGAGGAGATTATTTCCACTGCCGTCCTCAAATCCTCACCAGTCTCAGGAGGCAGGACTGCAAAGTTACAGCTCTCTATTGATTCATTGACCAACATGCTTACTAGAAGTAGAGTTATTTTTTCTTTCTTCCATCCTCTTTGTGGTCTACTTGGGGATGAGAGGCTGTTAGCAGTGCAATAGGAACTAACAGCATTACATGCTACAAAGAGCAATTGCCTGAACAATTTTCCTAAGCCAGAGCCAAAGCAAAGCAAATGCTATACCCCGGCTTGCCTCTCTGTCAGCCACATGAGAGTGTAGCTGCACGGTGATCTCCACAGGGCAAATTCCGTGACAGAAATTGAATTCTGTGGCCAATTGCATGGCGGCATGGATCTGCCTCAAGTATGGAATTTAAATATTGAATACTACATACATGTTTTTCTTTTTGGGAGCTATCAAAAATAAAGAATTTTATTAACACGTGTGCATTTGCTTGACTCTCAACTAAATATAGATGCACAATGTTTTTTTAAAATTAGTATCATATTATATAGTTTGGTATTTTAAATATCAAGTCCAATGAAACAATGACCAAAAAACCCATCTTAAAATGACTCAATCTTATATCCTTCAGCTAAAATATAGACAAAATATTTCCTGAGATCTGACTATTCAGTGTACAGTGTCTTTCTCTCTTTTAGAATGTTATGTAATTCAAAAAAATTATCTCTTCCCTTCTAAAGATGTAAGAGGAAAATTCAATGGAAAAGTTCAACTACCAGCTGAACCTTTTATAGATAAAATTTATAGCAACTGGCTCTTCCCATATCCCATGCTAGAAAACATAAGTAAATTGTATTCATTGAATCTGAAGGTTCAAAGTACATAGACTCAATGTTTACTGCACTTAACTTTCTTCTTTTGCTTCTAGTTAGTAATAGAATTTTATTGTTTAAATTTCAAATTCAATGATACACAATAAAGACAGTTATTTATTTTGTGCTTTTACATTGCAACTAGAGGCCTAGTGCATGGGTGTTCCCTCAGTCTGGCCTGTGCCACCTCTCAGTCCAGGACCTCTCAGGTGATGTCTGCCTGCCAGCTTAGGCCTGATCCCCTGGGGTATCAGGCCTAAGTTGGAAAGCAGACATCCCTCTCACAGTCTGGGGCTCTCAGAGTCTGGGACCCCTCACTCTTTATCGCCCACCTGCAGCACAGGCGGAAGAAGCTCCCACCACTGCCACTACACTCGCCAGCCATGAGTCTGGCTTCTGGGCTGAGCAATGCTCCCCTTGTGGAAGTGCACTGACTACCAGGGGGCAGCTTCTGCATTGACTATCTGCCCCCTGGTGGTCAGTGTGCACCATAGTGACTGGTCGTTCAGCTGTTCAGTCGATTTACATATTAGGGTTCTATTATACAAAATTTTTTGTCTTGAAATCATTTAAGCTTCTTTTCTTTCATTTAAACTTTTATTCCTAATATAAAAAGTGCCCAACCAGTGTGGCTCAGTGGTTGAGTGTCATGGTTTGATTCCTGGTCAGGGCACATGCTTAGGTTGTAGGCTCAGTCCCCTGTGGGGCATTCAGAAGGTAGCCAATCAATGATTCTCTCTCATCATTGATGTTTCTATTTTTCCCTTCCTTTCTGGAATCAATAATATATATATATATATAATTTTTATCATAAGAGATAGTCCTCAACAAATTCACAATAAAGTATAAGCTATAATTAAGCAGTCAATGAAATTAATAAAACATATATCCTTATTTTATGAAATGATAGAATCTTAAAGCTAGAAGGTAATCTTAGAGATCATCTAACATAACTTCTAATTTTATAGATTCAAAAAAGAGGTTTGGAAGAAATAAAGTGATCTATTGATGATCACATGCTAGTACATGGCAAAACTAACACTGGAATGTTAGACTTTCAATCTTGAAATATTTTTATTCTAAAATCTCTCTAATGGACTAAAGATTAAAAAAGAGTAATAATTACATGATAGATAAGTTGTTCCTGGGACCAACTAAATCAGAAAAGTGTGAAATAGAGAAAAAAAAGGCCTTAAAACAGTTGATTCAGTCACAGTCCCAATAGCAAATAGATGACATGCTCCAATTGGAATAATTAGAAGAGGATCTAATAAATGAACTATTTACCAAGATGGGGGCACAGTACAAAGAAATCACAGGAACCAACACCAGAGTCCAGAGCTAGAAATAGCTAACTTATTATCATCCCCAGGTCTAAATCAAAGAAATATGGCTTCTGGAAGCCAAAGACAGAGCCTTGTATGGAAAGCTGCTTGGTCAAGAGGTGATCCTTCTGTAGGGGAAATGGGACTGAACTTACTGAACTCTCTCCTTCCTCTGATCTTTTCCAGCGGACTTCTCACAGTAAGCTCACTAGAACTTAAGAGGACCTCTTGATATATTGTCCCTCTAGGTCAGACTCCTTGGATAAGGAACAAGTGAGAAGGACAAAGTGCAAATCTAAAAGAGTATAAAGGCATGTGGTAAAGTATAAATAAAGGAAGAAATGCCAAGGAAAGAGCTAAAAGAGAAAAAGACATCAATTTTAGAATTAGGAACAAGGAAGTATTATCTTAGTGCAAGGGATATAACGGTGCAGAATGAAAAAGTTGTATTGGATAATTAATTGTAAAATTAGGTTTCTGGACAAAATGAAAAAGAGGTCAATGGAGAAGAGAAGGAAAAGTTGGGACAGAAAGAGAGAAGATTGATGGTGTGGTGGGTACAAACAGAAGTTTAAAGAAAAAAATCATTTTTTTAAATGTAACTTGCCCCAATTGGGCCTGGACTAGAGAGAAAGTTCCATTAAATAGAACTGCCCTAGCATTTATACATGTAAGTTTACATGTAAGTTTTATGTGATTACTGAGACTTACCAAACCCCTTCAGTCTACAAAATATGTTCACTTCATCTAAAATTCTTTTTCTTTTCTGGTTTGGCATAGGAGACTTTTCTCTTCATAGTTAGTGACCTGATTTTCCTGGAATTCCTGTGCTGCCTTTATCCACAACTAACCCCACAAGCTTCAGGAACAAATCATCCATATGCACCTTCCCTGTGACAATGCCATGTATATCCGAAATCTACCCCTCTTCCACCATTTTCCTCCTCATATTTTCTGTCTTGTTCTGGTTATTTAGAATTTTATTTCTTCCACAGAAACCCTCAATGTATATAGAAAACAAAGAAGATTAATACATCAAGTATGTGGGGATCATCTAATAATATTATCCAGAATAGAACCTGATTCCCTTTACTGGAAGTCTCCATGTCTAATTCTGCCCCTACCACATATCCATAGCTCTCCTTTTTCTTCCAGGAGCAAGCATCATTTTCAAATTCTTTTCAGATTACTTTGCCAATCAAAACATAGACTTCTTCCGCTGTAACATTTTCCAAACTCAGAATGAAATCTTTTTGATGTATAAATTAATTTAGGATAATGCTATAATTTGCCTAGAGCTTTTATTTTCTTTAATAGTTTGCTGGCCCTTTTAAGCTTGGGTTCCTTCATCTTTAAAAAGTAAATAATAATAGCTTCTTCCTCATAGGTTGTTAAGATCATATAAGATAATCCATGCAAAGTGCTAATCACAGTGCTGCAAATAATAAAAACTCTCCAAATGTTAGCTATTATTATTATTGCTCTCTAAATGGCTGTTGATGATGGGCTGATGATTTATTGTAAAAGATGGTAAAATAAAAAAGCAAGCTATGGGGTCAAGGTTGCTCCCCGAAAGATGAAGATGAAAGAACATTATAATCCCTTAGTATCAATGAGTAAGATCATCTCTAATGATAAGCAAGTTTTTTTTCTCAGCTATAGCACATATCATCTCCACCAATCAGACTAGCCAGCCCAGAACAAAGTTCCATCTCTCTCTTTAAAAAAAAAAAAAAATATATATATATATATATATATATATATATATATATATATATATATATATTATTGATTTTTTTACAGAGAGGAAGGGTAAGGGACAGAGAGTTAGAAACATTGATGAGAGAGAAACATTGATCAGCTGCCTCCTGCACACTTCACACTGGGGAGTTTCCACAGCCAAGGTACATGCCCTTGACCGGAATCGAACCTGGGACCTTTCAGTCCACAGGCCAATGCTCTATCCACTGAGCCAAACCGGTTAGGGTAAAGTTCCACTTATTTAATGGTGACTTTTCCAGAGCTGGTGCTTAATGAATTACATTTGGGGCATTTAAATCAATCTTGAAAGTAAAACTAATAGAAATAGTGCAGATTTTACTTCTACAGATATTTTGAAAATCTCTGAGAAATAAGTTTATAAATGGATATCAAATGCATAATGGTCTTTTAAAAAAATCTGTGCTCAATGCAAGAAATGCTAAACAGACTTCTATTTAAAAAAAATAAATAGAAAGGGAAGGAGAAACATAGGCATAAAAATTAAAAATGGTGACAAACAAGTACCTATCAATAACCTTAATGTATATGAATTAAGTGCTCTAATCAAAAGACATAGGGTAGCTGAATGAATTAGAAAACATGACCCATATAATTGCTGTCTACAAGAGAGCCACCTCAGAACGAGGGACTCACACAGACTGATGGTGAAGGGATGGAAAAAATTGTTTTAGGCAAATGAAAATAAAAAAAAAAGCTGGGGTAGCAATACTTATATCTGACAAAATAGACCTGAAAGAAAAGGCCATAACAAGAGATAAAGAGGACCACTTCATAATACTAAAGGGAGCAATTCAACAAGAGGATATAACTCTAGTGAACATATATGCACCCAATACAGGAGCACCCAAATACATAAAAAAACTTCTGAAAGACATCAAGGGAGAGATTGACAGTAATACAATCATAGTAGGGGACTTTAAAACCCCATTGACAACACTGGATAAATCCTCTAAACAAAAAATCAGCAAAGAAACAGAAATACTAAATGACTCACTTTACCAGATGCAACTAATTGACATCTTCAGAACATTTCATTCCAAAGCTACAGAATATACATTCTTCTTAAGTGTACATGGGGTATTTTCAAAGATAGATCACATATAGGACACAGGAAAAGTCTCTTCAAATTCAAGAAGATTGAAATCATATCAAGCATCTTCTCAGATCACAATGGCATAAAATTAGAAATCAACTACAATATAAACAATGAAAAACATGGAGGCTAAATAGCATGCTATTAGGCAATGATTGGTTCCCAAATAACTCAAAGAAGAAATAAAAAGCATCCTAGAAACAAATGACAATGAAAACACAACAATCTGTAATCTATGGGACGCAGTGAAAGCAGTCCTGAGAGGGAAGTTCATAGCTCTAGAGAACTATCTCAAAAAAAAAAAAAAAAGGTAATAAATTATCTAACCCTACAACTTAAAGAATTAGAAAGAGAGCAACAAGAAAAACTCATAGAAAGCAGAAGGACGGAAATAACAAAGATCAGAGGCCATCGATCAGATGCTCAAACCTCAGAGGGAAGATAGGGGAGGGTGGGGGTTAGGGGGAGAGATCAACCAAAGGACTTGTATGCATGCATATAAGCATAACCAATGGATACAGACACCAGGGGGGTGAAGGCATGAACAGGAGTGGGGTGGGTGTGGGGGAATGAGGTGATAAGGACACATATGTAATACCTTAATCAATTAAGAAAAAAAAGATTATAACACAGCAGTTTAAAGCAGGTTACAATTTTTATTTATTTATATATATAAAAAAGATCAGAGTGAAAATAAATGACATAAAGATGAAAAAATAAAAATGCAAAAGATAAATAAAACTAAGAGCTGGTTCTTTGAAAGGATAAAAAAGATTGATGAACCTCTAGTCAGGTTCACCAAGAAACAAAAAGAGAAGACCCAAATAAACAAAATCAGAAATGAAAGAAGTGAAGTAACAACCAACCCCACAGACATACAAAGTATTGCAAAAAAAAAAAAAAATACTATGAACAATTCAACTCCAATAAACTGGATGATGTAGACAAAGGGGATATATTCCTAGAAAAATAGAATTTTCCAAAACTCAATCAGGAAGAATCAGAAAACCTGAATAGGTCAATAGCTACTGATGAAATTGAAACAGTAATCAAAAATCTTCCAGCAAACAAATGCCCTGGTCTAGGCAGCTTTACAGAGGAGTTTTATAAAACATTAGAAGAAGAACTGAAACCTATCCTTCTCAGACTATTCCAAAAAATTAAAGAGGAAGGCCACTTCCAATCTCTTTCTATGAAGCCAGGGTTACCCAAATCTCAAATCCAGATAAAGACACTACAAAGAAAGAGAATTACAGTCCAATATCCCTGATGAATATAGATGCTAAAATCCTCAGCAAATCTGATCCAGCATTACATTAGAAAGATATACCATAACCAAATGGGATTAATTTCAGAGATGCAAGGTTGGTACAATATCAACAAATCAATAAACATGTTACATCACATAAATTGAGAGACAAAAATCACATAATCAAATCAATTGATGCAGAAAATGCATTTGACAAAATCCAACACCATTTCTTGATAAAAACTCTCAGCAAAGTGGAAATAGAGGGATCATACCTCAACATAATATAAGTCTTATATGACAACCTACAGCCAACATCATACTCAATGGGCAAAAACTAAGACCATTTCCTGTAAAAATGGAAACAAGACAGGGATTCCAACTTTCACCACTCCTGTTTGACATAGTACTGGAAGTTCTATCCATAGCAATCAGAAAGGAAGAAGAAATAAAAGACATCCAAATTGGAAAAGAAGAAGTAAAACTGTCATTATTTGCAGATGACATGATATTGTACATAGAAAACCCTAAAAACTTCATCTAAAAACTAGTGGACTTAACAAATGAGTTCAGCAATGTAGAAGGATACAAAATTAACACCCAGAAATCTATCACATTTTTATACACCAATAATGAAATCACAGAAAGAGAAACTAAAAAACAAAAACAAAAAACCCATTTACCATTACAACAAAAGATTAGGATACATAGGAATAAACATAACCAAGGAGGAAAAAGATCTGTACTCAGAAAACTAAAAGACATTGAAAAAAAGAGATAGAGAAAGACATAAACAAATGGAAGAATATACCGTGTTTATGGATTGGTAGAACCAACATTATTAAAATGTCCATACTACCCAAAGCAATCTAGAGATTCAGTGTACTCCTCATTAAAATACCAACAGCACATTTTACAGACCTAGAACAAACTCCCTCAAAATTCATATAGAATAAAAAAAGACCCTGAATAGCTGCAGCAATCTTGAGAAAGCAGGAAGGATAATAAAGTTGGAGGGATAATAATACCAGATATTAAGCTATATTATAAATACACTGTTCTCAAAACTGCATAGTACTGGCACAAGAACAGACATATAGACCAACGGAACAGAATAGAGAACCCAGAAATTGACTCAAGCCATTATGCTCAATTAATATTTGACAAAGGAGACAAGAACATACAATGGAGTCAAGACAGTCTCTTCAATAAATGGTGTGGGGAAAATTGGACAGATACATAAAAAAATGAAACTAGATCACCAACTTACACTATACACAAAAAATAAACTCAAAATGTTTAAAGGATTTAAATGTAAGACAGGAATCCATAAAAATCTTAGAAGAACCCATATGTGGCAAAATATCAGACATATGTCATAGCAATATCGTTACCAATACAGCTCCTAGGACAATGGAATGAAAGGAGAAAATAAATAAATGGGACTACATCATAATAAAAAGCTTCTGCACAGCAAAAGAAGCCATCAACAAAACAACAAGAAAGCCCACTGGATGGGAGAACATATTTGCCAATATTATCATCAATAAGGGTTTAATCTCCAAAATTTACAGGGAACTCATACAACTTAACAAAAGGCAGATAAACGATCCAATCAAAAAATGGGCAAAGTACCTAAACAGACACTTTTTGAAAGAAGACATGCAGAAGGCCAAGAGACATATGAAAACATGCTCAAAGTCACTAATCACCCGAGAGATGCAAATCAAAATGACAATGAGGTACCATCTCACACCAGTGAGAATGGTGATCATCAACAATTTTACAAATGACAAGTGCTGGAGAGGATGTGGAGAAAAAGGAACCCTCCTGCACTGCTGCTGGGAATGCAGACTGGTGCAGCCACTGTGGAGAACAGTATGGAGTTTCCTCAAAAAATTAAAAATGGAACTCCCATTTGACCCAGTGATCCCACTTCTAGGAATATATCTCAAGAAAACAACAATCAGAAAGGATGCATATACCCCTGTGTTCATAGCAGCACAATTTACCATAGCTAAGATTTGGAAACAGCCTAAGTGCCCATCAGCAGATGAGTAGATTAAGAAACTATGGTACATCTACAAATGGAATACTATGCTGCTATAAAAAGGATGGAACTCTTACCATTTGCAACATCATGGATGGAACTAGAGAGCATTATGCTAAGCAAAATAAGCCATCCAGAGAAAGATAAATATCACATGATTTTGCTCATTTGTGGCATATAATGAACAACATAAACTAATGAATAGAGCCAGAGACATAGAAGCATCAAACAGACTGTCCAAACTAAGAGAAAAGGCAGGTGAGGAGCTAAGGGTAAGAGATCAACCAAAGGACTTGTGTGCATGCATATGAGCATAACCAATGGACACAGACAGTAGGGTGTTGAATGCATGTGCTTAGATTATGGAGGGTCTGGGAGAGGTCATTGTAGGAGAAGTTGACTCATGTAATACTTTAAAGAATAAAGAATTTAAATTAAAAGAAAAGAGTACATGCAAAAAGCAACCAATAAATACATAAATAAGTATGTGGGGGGTGGGGGGGTAACTTCTGTTCCATAAGCAGGAAGGTAATCTAACAAACACCTGAACCTACCTTTCAGATTTAGGAAATTTTATCACTTTTTCTTTAGATAATTGTGAAAAGATATAAAACAGTAAAATGTTTATCAAAATCCTCTTTGTGCAGCTTAATTGATCCTCTCCCATCCCCTTGGCATCCTGGCCATAATTACCATTCCAAAATTGAAATGTATTTTTTTTATCCATGTTTTCATACTTTTACAGACAAATATATTGCATATGTTGTATATGTGTCTATTGCATGTTTCAAATTTTAAGTACCATATTTTCTGGTGTATAAGACTTTTTAACCCAGGAAAATCTTCTCAAAAGTCAGGGGTCATCTTATATGCCAGGTGTCATCTTATAGGGTGGGTGCTGAAACTTCCGAGCTGGACCGGAAAATCTGCGGTAGCAGCATATGGTGGGGGGAGCTCATGAATGGCCTTATTCCATTCATTTCAATGGAGCCGGGCGGAGACCACAAGTGTCTCCGGTCGGCTCCTTTTTGTGCCTCATACGGTCTCTGTCTGGACTTTTTAACCCAGGAAAATCTTCTCAAAAGTTGGGGGTCATCTTATAAACCCAGTCGTCTTATAAACCAGAAAATACAGTAACAGATATTATATGGATTCTTAAGATTTTGCCTTTTCCTCTCAATATTTTCTTGTTTATTTTCTTTATTTGTCATGACTGCTGTAGATAACATTATCCACTTACAATAATGGATACTTAGGTTGTTTCTGGGTTGTTGGGATTTTGGTTTTTTTGTTGTTGTTGTTTTTATATAAACAACATTTCATTGAATACCCTTGTGCACATATACAAGAGTTTTTCTGAAGTAAATGCAGCACTTAGAAGTGGAATGCTGGACCCTGATCAACTTAACGAGGTATTGCCAAATTGTTCTCAAAACTTGCTGTATCAATTTATAGAACCACTACCCACATATGAGGGTTCCTTTATTCCATATTCTTACCAGCATATGATTTTGTCCAAGTATTTAAATATTTTGTTCAAATAATATTGAACACAATGTGAAATCAAATAAGATTGTTTATATTTCATGTAAAAGTCAAAGTTAAAATAAATTTTTAAGTGAATGTCATTTAAGCAGTAAATTACTGAGTTATGGTTTTGAAGTAGCTTATTAAATTTCCATTTAACCCATTTTGAACTTATTTAGAATGTTACCCTGAGTGGTATTAAAATGAGTTGCCCAAAGAATGACCAGTGAAACAGCAAATTTCCTTTCTTTCCAAAGCAGAAACATGTGTGTTCAGTCCCATTTTTCTTATGCCCCAAATTATCTAGACCCTTAACAAGAGCTTACTTAACTAATAAAGCAGACCTTTTTTAGTTAATTTATACTTCTATCAATAACTAGAAGCCCGGTGCACAGATTTGTGTACCGGTGGGGTCCCTCAGCCTGGCCTGTGGGTATTGGGCTGAACCTGGCTCTCTGACATCCCTTGAGGGGTCCTGGATTGCGAGAGGTGCGAGGGTGCAGGCCAGGCTGAGGGACCCCACAGGTGCCCAATCGGGGCCAGTGAGGGACCACAGGAGGGCTCCAGAGCGTGTCTGGTCTGTCTCTCCCAGACACAATCGGTCAGACCCCAGCAGCAAACTAACCTACCAGTCAGCGCATCTGCCCCTGGTGGTCAGTGGATGTCCTAGCGACTGGTCAAACAGTCAAACAACTGGTCAGACACTTAGCATATTAGGCTTTTACTATACAGTGCAGCATCCTTAGACATCCTGATTTCTTTTCCTTCCTCTATTGCTCATGACCCACTTCCCTTTCCTTTTTCTCATGTTTGTCTTTTTTTACCTTTAATAAAAGCCCATTTAAGTATACTCAGTTGTTAAGTGGAACTTCTTAAACATGGCAACGATTGCAACTTCCCACAGACTTTGCATTTAAGTCTTTTCAGTAATACAGTAGCAGGATTGGAGGATTTCATTAACTCTTCATTTGGAGTTTGACAATTCTAATAAACCCATCTTTCTTCTAAAAGGCTGACTCTTTCCAGTAATTTGTATTTTCATTATAGTAATATTAAAACCTGTTCTGAATAAAATGTTCTGCAAAAGAGATTTTGTTCCTATAGTTAGTCCCTAGAATATATTTTTAAATAAATAAAAATTTTAAACCCATACACCAGCAAGAACTACATAAAATAAGTAAGGAATATTACCTAATGGGCCTCTGGCATATTATTAGTGTTGATATTTAAATAATCACGTAACATATGAACACTCATGGTAATGATTTTATTTAAATAATGATACAATTTGCTGGAGTCAATCTTATTTTTCAGAATTCTAGAGGATATAAGCTTATGTGAAATAATCAAAATGTAGTTACATATATTCTATATTATTATTACACTAGAGGCCCATTGCAGGAAGATTCCTGCAAGAATAGGGCTTCCTGAGCCAGAGCAAAGCAGAGAAGTCTCCACTGCCTCACTTCCTCCCATCTCCCTCACTTTGCTCCCTCCTGTCTCCACTGCCTGGACCCCTCCCTTCTCAGCTGCTTTGCTCCCTCCCATTTTCGTTGCCTTACTCCCTCCTTTCTCTGCCACTTAGCTCCCTTCTGCAGCTCTTGGCTTCCTTCTAGGCTGTCTTCAGTCTTTGCTCTGTGCCTGCCTGTGTATGCAAATTAACCACCATCTTGGCTGGTTTAATTTGCATATAGTCGCTCTGATTGGCTTGTGGGCATGGCTTGGCTTGTGCACATGGCTTAGATGTCTCAGAGTGAGGGTTAATTTCCATATTACTCTTTTATTGGATTAGAAGGCTTTATATTTGACATTCATGCTTTGTGATTAATACAAATATCAAAAAGCAAATAACAATAGTATTAGTTTGCCTTTTCTTTCTTCTCCAATTCAACTTATGTACTGTTCAACAAGTTTTGATAACTTTCTATTAATTTTCATTAAATGAAAAATAAATAAATAAAACTCTTTTGTCTTAATTTCAAGGCCCTTAATAACATGACCCAATGCATTTGAAATGATGCATCTTCTGTCATTCCTTTACACACATGCTACACCTCAGCTAGATTCTTACCAATGTCTTACTTTTGTTCACCAAAAACACTTCATGATTTTCTCTTTCTGCATTATAGACCTACTAACACACAAACACTATGACACTACTTTTCTATTGCTAATTCAAAAATTATCAAAACCTTAGCAACCTAGAACAATGCATATTTATTATCTTAGAGTTTTATAGGTTAATTGCTCAACACAAGTCTCACTGGACTAAAATCAAGGTGATATCAAGACTATATTTTCTAGTTCCTAGAGGCCACCCTTCTTTGGCTTGTGGCCTCCTTCTATCATTTTCAAAGCCAACAGTGTTACATTCTTCTCACGATTCTTCCACAGTCATATCTCCCTCTCTTACCACACTGAGGTGGCTTCTCCAGCTCTTAGGACCCATGGAATCAGGCTGAATTCACCAGAATAACTCAGGATACTTTCTTCATCTCAAGTTCCTTAACTTAATGACAAATGTAAAGCATCTTTTGCCACATACTAGTACAAATAACACATTCAAGGGTTCCAGAGATATTGGAGAATGATAATTTTGTCTTTCACAATTTTCTACTATTCCAGCCACCTAACAGCATTTACCTCCACCCACAGAATTAGAGCATACAGTGGATGGTTCAGACAAAAGATAATTTAGTTCAACCTTACTTTACAAGTGAGGCTGCTCATTTCATTTCTGCTAAATAGATTTTTAGCAAATGTTTGTTAACTGCCTTTCTAGGCTCAGCTCAGATAACATTGCTTTGAAGCATCAGTAATTAAGTCCGCTTAAGTGGGTTTCTCACCCAAAGTTTTTCTAGCATTTATCATCTGATCACTAATTTGTAATATATCTTATATTTTATACAAAGGTAAATACTTTCTACTCTCAGATATAATAATTATTGTTTCATTTTATGATGTTTCTATTATATGTAATGTTTTATATTTTTCATTTGCTTTTCAATAACTCATTTTAATATACATTATCCTTAGTTTATGTGCCATATTTTAATAATTTGGGTTGGTTCTGTGTCTAAACGAAAGACATGCTCTCCAGTTCACTTTCTTTCAAGCTCCCACTCACAGGAAACATACTACAGTAAGTGACCTTGTACAGGGGTAGATTTTACCTTCTCTCTCCCCCTCCCATCATTTCTGACTGTGACTGGAGTAGCATCATGGGCTTACAACATCTGTCATTTATGAGGAAGTAGGAAGCCCCATTTTAGTCTCAGATCTATTTGCCCATCATATTATTTTTTTATACCAGGAAGATTCAGTTTATTCATCATTTTAGGTCAATGTCCAACACATTCTAGACATAAGATAAGCACTTAACAAGCATTTATCAAATGAATAAATGAAATTATAAATTAAAGATTGGATCCTGGAGCAGAGTGAATATGTAAATTTGGCTACTCCACTTTCTAAGCTTACCCTGAATACTCCTGAAACCCCCTTGCATTGGTGACATAAATATATTTTTAGAATGTGGACATGATTCATTTGCAGATGATATGATACTATACATAGAAAACCCTGAAGACTCCATCAAAAAATTATTAGACTTAAAAAATGAATTCAGCAATGTAGCAGAATACAAAATTAATGCCAAGAAACCTATGTCACTTTTATACACCAATAGTGAACTTACAGAAAGAGATATTTTTTTAAAAAAATCCTATTTACCATCACACCAAAAAAAATATAAGATACCTAGGAATAAACTTTACTAAGGAGGTAAAAGACCTATACTCAGAAAACTATAAGACATTGAAAAAAGAGATAGAAGAAGACATAAACAGATAGAAGAACATACCATCTTCATGGATTGGTTGAATCAACATCATTAAAATGTCCATACTACCCAGAGCAATCTAGAGATTCAATGCACTCCCCCATTAAATTACCAACGGCATATTTCACAGACAGGAAACCATAAAAATAATAGAGGAAGCTCCTCCTCCTTTCCCATTTTATGTCTTTATCCATTTTGAATTTATTTTTTTGTATGGTGTAAGCTGGTGTCTAGTTTCATTTGTTTTGCATGTATCTGTCCAATTTCTCCAATACCATTTATTGAAGAGACTTTCTTGACTCTGTTGTATGTTCTTGCCTCCTTTGTCTAATATTAATTGAGCATAGTGGTTTGGGTCAATTTCTGGGTTCTCTATTCTAATCCATTGGTCTATATGTTTGTTCTTGTGCCAGTACCAGGCAGTTTTGAGAAGAGTGGCTTTGTAATATAGCTTGGTATCTGGTATTGAGATCCCTCCTACTTTGTTCTTCTTTCTCAGGATTGCTGCAGCTATTCAGGGTATTTTTTTTTATTCCAGATGAATTTTTGGAGAGTTTGTTCTAGGTCTGTGAAATATGCCATTGGTAATTTAATGGGGGAGTGCATTGAATCTCTAGATTGCTTTGGGTAGTATGGGCATTTTAATGGTACATCTACACAGTGGAATACTACGCTGCTGTAAAAAAGAAGGAATTCTTACCATTTACAACAGCATGGATGGAACTGGAGAGCATTATGCTAAGTGAAATAAGCCAGTCAATGAAAGAAAAATACCACATGATCTCACTCATTTATGGATAATAAAGACTATTATAAACTGATGAACAAAAACAGATACAGAGGCAGAGAAGCATCAAACAGACTGTCGAACTACAGCGGGAAGGCAAGGAAGAGTTGGGGGGTGGTTAAGAGATCAACTGAAGGACTTGTATGCATGCATATAAGCATAACCAATGGACACATGACACTGGGAGATAAGGGAGGCTGGGGGAAAGTCAAGGGGTAAAAAAGGAGACATATATAATACTCTTTGTAATACTTTAAGCAATAAAACAGAAAAAAATAGAGGAATCCACAGGCAGCAAAATCTCAGACATATGCTGAAGCAATATTTTCACTGATACAGCTCCTAGGGCAATGGAAAATAAAGGGAAAATAAACAAATGGGGATTACATCAAAATAAAAAGCTTCTGTACAGCAAAGGTAACCATCAACAAAACAATAAGAAAACCCACTGCATGGGAGAATATATTTGTCAATGTTATCACTGATAAGGTTTAATCTCTAACATTTACAGGGAACTCATACAACTTAACAAAAGGAAGATAACAACTCAATCAAAAAATGGGCAATGGACCTAAATAGATACTTTTGGAAAGAGAACATAAGGAAGGCCAAGAGACATATGAAAGCATGCTCAAAGTCACTAATCACCTGAGAGATGCAAATCAAAATGACAATGTTATACCATCTCACACCTGTCAGAATAGCTATCAACAAATCAACAAACAAGTGCTGGTGAGGATGTGGAGAAAAGGGAACCCTCCTGCATTGCTAGTGGGAATGCAGATTGGTGCAGCCACTGTGGAGAACAGTATGGAGTTTCCTTAAAAAACTAAAAATCAAACTCTCATTTGACCCAGTAATCTCATTTCTAGGAATATAGCCCAAGAAACTGGAAACACCAATCAGAAAGGATATATGCACCCCTATGTTCATAGCAGCACAATTTACAATAGCTAAGATTTGGAAACAGCCTAAGTGCCCATCAGCAGATGAGTGAATTAGAAAACTGTGGTACATCTCCACATTGGAATACTATGCTATAGTAAAAAAAAAAAAAAAAGGAATTCTTACCCTTTGCAACAGCATGGATGGAACTGGAGAGCATTATGCTAAGGGAAATAAGCCAGTCAGAGAAAGATAAATATCACATGATCTCACTCATTTGTGGAATATAATTAACAACATAAACTGATAAACAAAAACAGATCCACAGACAGAGAAGCATTGATCAGACCATCAAACTTTGAAGGGAAGGTAGGGGAGGGTGGGGGTTAAGGAGAGAGATCAACCAAAGGACTTGTATGCATGCAGATAAGCCTAACCAATGGACACTGACACCAGAGGGGGAGGGCATGAGTAGGGGTTGGAGGGCAATGGGGGGATAAGAACCCATATGTAATACCTTAACCAATCTAAACTAATAAAAGCGAAATATTAAAATTAACCGTTTCTCCGAGACAGGGTAAGCCACGCCCACCAGCCAATCAGATCGGCTGTATGCAAATTAGCCCAGCCAACATGGCAGCCGCCACTCACAGACCTGAGTAAACAGCCCTTTCCATTGCGGCAGGAGCAAAAGTGAAGCTGAGCCCTTCAGCTCAGCTCCGATTAAACTGCCTCTAGCGAAAACACAGCTTTGAAACAATGTAACAATCATAGAATCCTCCGGAGCTGAAGGAAAGAGCAGCTCCGGCCTAACCAGTAAAAGTAACAATTGTTTCATTATAGACACTGCGAGGTAAGGCAGAGGAGGCTTCCTTAGTAGTTAGAAGGCCACCTTAAAGGAACAGTGTATCAATTATAGAAGATGACCCCAGGCCTTCAAGGAACAGTATCAATTATAGGCGATAAATCACAAAAACCTGCGTC